>DWHP01008201.1:0-10638 GCA_018247895.1 Parnassius honrathi | reverse complement strand
ATTTGTATATAAAATTTCCAAATATTGTTGGTCTATTTATTTAAATGCTTACGACTAACAAGCCCTTTCGTGGATACTCTGACTTATAATTAGGGATGATCGATGTTGCAGAAACATCGATGATGACATCGATGTTCACATCGATAGCTCAACATCGATGTTCGATATTTATCCTACTCAAAACGTCGATGTTGGCCATCATCTATGGTTTTTGCACATGTATTTAATAGGTTAGAATTAGATGAATCAAATATAGTCATGTTGTTTACGGTTTATTATTAAATAAAAAAGAAATTAATAAACTATTTAGTGAAAAACAATAATTTAAAAAATTGCAAGAAGTTAACAAATGTCTGCTTCATTTGTTATATAGGCCAATATTTTGTCGATTGATTGAAGAAATATAAATTTTGATAAGGAATTACCTTTCAACCTATTTCTCTGCTAATAAAGGGTTGAGCCAGCTTTTGAAAATAACCGCTCCGATGGCGTTGATATAGCGATAGTGGTCAAATATCTCACCGCAAATTTTTTAAAATTTTGGATAGGTAGAACCAATAACATTGTTCCATACATGCATTGGATCTTGTTTTAGATCAACCACCGGATTTTTTTTAAATATCTTAATTCTGAGGGCACGTCCAGCCCACTCTGCGAAGGTATGCTATTTTTTTCCTGTACGTGTTTATAGTGGTCGCTCCACAGATTAAACTCTTCTGGTTCATTGTCTTCCAATTCAACTTCGTCACGATTCTCTTCTTCTTCTGTAACCTGTAGCTCTGCAGTGGTTATTAATTTCTTTACATTTCTAATTGTTTTCGATCATGCCACCGGATTTTAGAAATGTATATTTTTAAAACAGGGATCCAACAAAGTTGAAATGGCAAGTATTATCACATGTTCATAAGGCAACAAACGTCGTTTTATTTCAACTAATATGTTATTTTTTAGATTTTCTCCGGTGGCACTTTTAAGCTGTAGGCCTAGTAATTTTTAATTTTTTTTTGAATTTTAAATTTCGTAACATTCGATTTAAGGGAATTACTTTACTATTTGTCACAAAACTTTCTCCACATACTTCCCGAGTCGCGACTTCTATAGGTTGCAGAATTTCACAGATCTCTGTCAATTCTTCTATTTCTTTTGCAGTTATCATTAGAGGAGCACCGGTATGGATATTCACAATTCGGTTTATAGCCGAACGCAGCCTTAAAAATCTCTCGATCATATAAAATGTCGAATTCCACCGAGTCGCGACGTCTTGTTTAAGTTTTAAATCAGATTGTTTCCGTAATTCATCACTGGCTGCCACACAGTGTTTGAACCAGGTTACAATTCTTCTACAAGATGCGATCAAATTTGGTAACTGGTCGGTTTTCTCAATTGACTTTTGCGCTACTAAATTAATCAAATAAGCAAACAAATTACGTGGCATTTTCTTCCAAACGCAAGATTAACAGCTTTAACTACATTTGCTCCCCCATCAGTTACTACCGCTAATACTTTTTTAGTGTCTGTGAACCATTCGTCACATGTCTGCAACAGCATCCTTGCGATATATTCAGCTGCGTGTGATTGTGATAATTCGTAGACTCCTAAAGTAACCGATACCATGTTCTCCTCGTCATAAAAGTGTATTGTAACACCAATAAAACTTCTGCTTTGCATAGTATCAGTCTAGACATCGGTTGTGAGTGTTATACTATGTAACCCTTTAATTTTATCCTTGAACAGGTTCTTTGTAACTTCATATCGGTCGTCTAACATTCTCTTTAAAGTGTGTCTGGAAGGAACTTTATACAGAGGAGCAGCTATCTTCATTACGTTTAAAAATCCTTCATTTTCCACTATTTGAAAAGGCTGTGAATCCTTGCAAATCATGTACAAGATGGCATTTGTTAACTTAATTCCTTTCGCACCATTTTCTGCGAATTCCATAATGTTCCGAAAACTGTCATTTAGAGTCGGTTGGTACGATTTTTTAAAACCAGATTGTATATTAATACTATTTACTTTTTTTACTGTTTCATGTAAATATATTTCAGGATCCAAAGCAGTGCTAGAGGAAGCCAATCCAGCAGAACTACAGGAAGCTTGCACTGTGGGTTTCTGTATTAATACGTCTTTACGGGATTTCTTCTCAGTAAAGAAAATATTGCAGTAACAATATTTTCTTTCTATCCATACTTTTCTGTTTCCCCAGTAATGACTCATGCATCTTTTAAATGTGCAATTTTAAGTTTGTAGTGCTACCACAAGTTCTGTTAACTTTTGAGCCTGTGCGACATTTTGCTTCACCATTGCTAATGTTTTCTAAAAAATCACAAAATCTACTTTTCGGAGGCATCGCAGCAGTAATAGCCCTAAAAAATATAACAATTTAGTTTTTTCTTCAATCCTAGAGATACCAGAAATATATAATAACAGAAAATCTTGTAGGAACATGCGATGCAAACAATACTTTTTAATTTTACGACATTTTAGTGTTACTATTTTGATCTTTAAGTGCTGTGATATGAATACTCACTAATCTCGCATGAAAAAATTTACAATGTGACCTAATTTACGATTTAGAGGTAGTTTTCATATCAACCACACCTATCGCGAATTCCAAAAAAAAATTATAAAACGCGAAATAAAAAAAATAGATTATAGAGAAAATATTAACAAATGTGATACAAACAAAATAATAGACTTTTCCGTCACCTTTGTTCACGATTTTTATCAGGCAGCCCAAGCAGATATCCCTTTATAAAATGCACAGTCGTATATACCACAAATTAATACACGATGCAGTGAAATTGTCCATGCATGCACGCTTAGTAATTTGATTGCTTAAAAGACAAGCATCCATGCCAAAAACCTTAAATAAAAGTACCTAACTTGATTTTAATGATCTTCAAGCAAACAACAAACTCATTATGACAAGCTCAAAAATGCAGCAAATAAAAGGAGCAAAATTTATGTGTAGATACTTACACATTGTTGTAAAAATATATGGGTATACGCAGCAAGAGAAAAGAAACAATTAACTTAAATATAACACTGAGATAACGTGTGATCACCGACAACTACATTACTCCACAATGAGAAAGGTGACCACATGCGCGGTATCCTCTTAGTAGTCTGTGGTGACCACTGTGTCATAAATTGAGAGTTGACACTTCATTTTGACACACCATAGTGATATTTTTTTAGGTTAACGATGCGTTCAGGAATTCCGAATTATTCAAAATTTTAAGTCTTTTAGAGGTGATACAAGATTTAGTTGATATTGATTCGCGGGTTCCCATTGTTCGCAAGATCTTTATAATCGATTATGGGTTCACTGATTACATACGTCAAACATCGAAACATCGATGCTTTAATTCTTAACATCGATATCATCGAACATCGATGATCATCGATCATCCCTACTTATAATATTGTAGTCTTTGCTCTGACTGCGCCGGTGCAAACCGGTTTGTACCCTGCTGGAGCGTCGGTGAACCTATCGGTGAGAGGTCACGCATACATCGCTGCGCTGTGTGGGTGTATTCGCAGCGAGCCGTTTGATTGTAGTGAAGCTTCCCCTTCGGTCGGTTTCTTTACTTACTTTAAAGTGAAGACTATGTAGCATCGCGCGTGGGGTAAGGGAATGCTGTAGTTTTGATGTCGCTTTGTTACGTACTCCTATTCACGTAAAACTCAAGGCCGTGTCCATGACACAGTCATACCCCGATTTTTTTCTTAATCCTTTGGTTAAAACCGATTATTTGATTGGATCACTATTAGTGGAGATATTTCATGGCATAACGGTGTGCATAATAAATTTCAAAAATGTCTACGTAAAACAGTTTTATGGCTTTATTGGGTCTAAGGCTCTAATAATATTTTACAATTCCATAATCTATGTCACTATAAATATAGGTTCTAAACAGCTTACTTCTTATGGAAACTAACCAACGTTTTAAAGTAGCTCAGTAGATAACCAGATACCCTCTTTAATGGAAACAAGTCATTCACGCTTAGTCCTCAGGGGTAACAACATATCCGCATTTTTATTGTTAATCAAGGATAGATGTATGTGTACGGGCCACAGCAACCACCTACTATCCGGTGAACTTCACGATCACAGAATGGTGAGAGTCACACTTAACCTTAAGTTGGAGAAGCGACGTCTAAGAGGTCAATAGACAGATCTGATTCGGTTGGACAGCACTCGGAAGATTTCGACACATCTTTTCGTCACGTATTTCTCAAAACTTAAAGACAAGAGTGAAATCAGTGCGTGTTGTCAGTGATAACGCGTCTCAGACGATGTCTTATACTGCTGGCCGTATGAGGAAAATTAAGGTTCCTCAGTGAGCTATGGAGAAGGTTATATTCAAAGTTTTTGTGTGTGATGGAATTCGTACTGTTATTCGTAAAGTTATGTAAGTTAGTATTAATACATATTATGTAAGTAGATTAGCAACATTATCGTAGTGGGATTGTTTAGCATGTAAAGATAGTTGCTAAGTGTGTGTGTAAATAAATAAATCAATAAATGTTTAATAACGTAACATATACTCGCAAGGCGCAGAGTAGTCATAGGTCTTTTATAGTTTAAACTCAAACTTCAAAATGTCAAAATTTATGCAATATACAAGGGTCTACACTCAAAAGTTGACATTGTAATATTTAAGTTTTAAACCTGAGATTGTCTCGTTGGTTGTAGCACTAATGGGTTGGCTCGACCGGGGAATGACCATTCTTTTTTACTGATAACGAGGCGTTCCATCTTAGTCCTCAGGGGTCTTAGTCCTCAGGGGTGACAACGCATCTGCGTTTTGATTTTTAATCGAGGATAAATGTGGGTGTCTATGGGCCACAGCATCCACTTACCATCAGATGGACTGTTTGCTCCTTTGTCACCCTTATTGTATAAAAAAAATCGTCAATAAACCACAAATTAGTGTAAACAAGTAAAACAACAAATTATCAAATTCGAATTCGTTTATTCGTTTCGTGACAATTTTACATTCGAAATATTAAGTTTATTTACGTATTGTTTAATACATTAAAGTACGACGCGTCAACAGTCTCATCCAGGACATTAAAAGTTATCCTTTCTCATATATTTGTTTAATATAATGTGGTTGTAGTTTTTATTTAAAGTCATCAACAAAAATTGATAAAGACATGTAGACGATAGTGCTTTATCATAAGTGAATATAGAAAGGAAAACAATTTTTAATATCACGAGATGGCGTTTACGTTTTAGACTCACTCTGCGTAATGGTCACAATCGTACGAAAGTAGTAATTAAAAAACTTGTTAATAGTATTCAATAAGTGACAACTATAAAAGTTATTAAAACTTTATTAATAAATTCGATCCTAAAATATAAGTTGCTAAGTACATACCGTTTGTTTCTCTTTTCTGACAAAGAAAACAATATGTTAAAATAACACAATTTTTTTCTTATAAGTAAAATAAAATACCTAAGGATCTGATTAAATTACATGCGTTGTTTTGTTGTCAACAATCAAGGCGTTACTCATATTCATAATAATCGCGTCAATCTAAACTATACTTAAAGTTGCTCTCTCACTCTCTCCTTACTTAATGACAATAGAGAGAGACAAACATAAAGATAATTTAACGATTATAAAAGTCAGACCGTCAATATAAAAAGCCTAGACAATAATAAAAATATATAAATGCCAATGGCTATCTAACCGTTCCGACTGTGACCTTTAAACGAGTGTTTACATATTTTCGAAAATAATTTCGTTATCTACTCTAAAGAATAATTATTATGAACTAAACTACTCTAAATAAAATAATTAAGAAAGTAGCTGAACTAACGTCACTTAACTCACTCTATTATTATTGTTATGGCAACAATAGATATCGAATGCTGCGAAGTTGCCGATAATTCATTTTCAGGTTTAGCAGCATTATTGTCTCTAGTGACAGTGACTTCGATATACTTTTAAAAAATAAACAGATGTACTATTATGTAAGGAACGTTGATATTATAAACAAAAATTATCAGTGTATAAGCACTGATTATCGTTATTATTTTAATTTTATTTTAACCGAGTTTGTGACCGACACAGATTATACTAAACAAATGTCTCAAATCCCGCAAAAGAAATGAATATGGAATCAAGTAATACAATAAGCTTTAGCTTAATCTAGTAAGGCATTTTATATTTTATTATTATAAACCCCGAGGAACCCCATTTTATGTTTATGTAACCGGCGCGGCGCACCGACTTTATTCGGAAAAATAAATTTCCTTATTTACGTTCTAGTAACCCAACTAATTGCAATATCAGTTACCTACAAATTTTACAATAACTATTATATCTTATTTTAAGACCTGGCTACGTTTATTCATTACCCTACGTGTTGTTTCAGATGCAATTGATATGACCGCTTGGGCTAAATATTTACTATACATTAAAAAAAAAGAACATGAGACTATTTTTAATATTAGACATAAAATAACTAAGAAAAAAAAAACAATTTAAAATCGTTAAAATATTGATTTAGGTGAAATCATTACGGTGTTACGAATTCATTACACTCGATGACGACGTCACACGTGACATAATGTCATAAAACTAGAGAATGGAAACCACAAAAATAAAACTTAAATATTGATTTTACACATGAATAATTTATAGTTATCAAATGCAACGAAAATTAGCTAAAATGAGTTTCATCACACCGCAATAGGTGTTACGTTAGATGTGCGGCCCGATAACGGTTTTCGGTAGGCTCAGGGTTGGTACGTGAAACAGAGACGTATCGTACAGAACACGCTTCTGCCGTCGGCGGAGCAAGTACAGTCGTTGCACTCGCGTTTGAACTGTTCCCCGGGGTTACAACGGAAATTAGAATCTGCATCTAGAACACAAATAGGGTTGGGTATTATTATTAACCTTAAACATTATAAATACTGGCAGCACATCGCGTAAAGTTAAAGAAATAAACAACCGCAAGCACACAGCATACATATTTGAATGAATGGATCAAAAGGATTTAGGACCTGTAAATTATACGTATCATATAATACATACATGTAATCGGTAAAGTATACAAGCAGATACTGCAAAAAGAAAAATATTTTCCATTTATATTTTATAAAGACTCCTTGTTAATATCTCAGACCAAATAAGTGCCTATTTTGCATCTACGGAGAAATTAATTTAAATACAAAATTATGTATGTTTAGTACGTGAAGGTAATATGGTCATCCGGTTAATATGGTCACTTTCTAATAACTCAAAAACTACAGCCTCTTTTGCATTGATGTCATTGTGATACGATAGCTCTCTTCAGTCAATCAAATAATAAAAGGTCAAAAGGGCGCTGCTTTATCGACGCCATTTTGGCAGTTGACATTATGATAGGTAAATATTTTATTTAGTTTTCTTATAGTGTAATGTTGTTTTTTTGAGTTGATTTTTCGAAGTGTTTCTAATTATTGCAAAAGCTTGTTTATTTGTTTTATTCTTGGTATATTAGTTAGAAGTGTACAACAATGCCCGAGTAAGCATTTGCTCAGCTTATCTCGGAGAGAATTCAAATCCTACCATCGAGTTAGAGCGTGTGGCGGAATGCGAACAAAAACACAACGCCGAGCTTGTGGTGGGTTATGATGCTAATTCTCACCACACCGCCTGGGGAAGAACTAACATCAACGAAAGTGGTGTGCTACTTTACGATTTTCTCATCTCCAACCAACGTCTGGTAAGCCTAAACTTAGGGTGTACACCAACCTTTGTAACGAATGCTAGGCAAAAGTGTTAGACATAACCTTTGCTACCAATAACATGTCCATGCAGATAAATGACCGGCACGTTAGTAGTGAAAACTTGATGTTTGATCACGAACACATTAGGTTTGTGTCATCAACCTACGAAACCGTTGCTTTTAGGGATCCAAAAGCGACCTCCGGGGATATCTACAAAGATAGCCTAAGGAGGAATTTGGACACGTTTCCTAAAAGTATCAAAACGATCGAAGGTCTGTAGTTAGCGATGGAGGCAGTAACCGTAGGTATCCGTGAAGCCATTGAGGACAGTTTTCCCGTAAAAATCAAGACCTCAACACGAAAAGTTCCTTGGTGGAATACTAAGCTACGTGTAATTTACGTATTCTGCCACTTAATGCTACTCACATCTTGCCTAACTGTATTTCATCCCTGTTAGATCTTATCATAGTTTCATCTCCTGATCACTTGTCAAAGCATGGTCAATGTGCGGCTGCGGCATTCTCTCATCATGACCTCATCTTTCTTTCTTATAAAATACGGACTCCCAAACTTCGAGGCAAGGTACTGATGCTTCGGAATTTTAGTGGGATGAATATAGAACGTTTACAAGAGGATGCCCGGAATGTAGACTGGTCTGCTGTATATTGTGCAGATTCTATAGACCTAAAAGTGGAAATATTAATTACATTTTAATTGACCTTTATGACACCCATGCACCAATCATACCAGTGAAACACACCCCTGCGCCTTGGCTGTCAGACGATATTAAATCACTATTAAATAAGAAAAATAAAGCTAGGCTTATTTATAACAGTGATAAATCAGACCATAATAGGGATAAGTATAGGATCATACGGAATCGCTGCAATACAATTTGTAGAGTGTGGCACCCTATCAGACTTCGTCGAAATACTCATATTCAATCTCTACTGTACTGTGTACTATTTGATCCTAAAACACCGAGGTATCTAAAAGAAAAATTTGAGTTCGCGGGTGCAGATAAAGATCATTCCAGATTATCCGATAAACTTATTTTGCGAATGCCTGCTCACAACTCAAAAATTTTTTATTCCTCCTTTTATGTTAAAGCAATCAAATTATGGAACTCCCTTCCTTTAACAATTAAGAAAGCCCAAATCATTGAGTCTTTCAAAAAACTGGTTAAAAATTATTATTTAAATATGTGTTCTACTTAACATATTTAATTCTCATATCTACTATTCGTGATAAGGTTTGTGTATATATGGTATGTATGTAGGTGTAATGTGCTACAAAAATATTTATAAATATGTATATGTATAAATATGTACATAATTATGTATGTAAATGTATGTATATATGTGTGTGTGTGTGTGTTTTATATGAGTAAAATACTATGTATCTCATTATTACATTGTCTCATATATGATGTACAGCTCATATTAGCAATATATAACTTTTAGTATACTATTTATGCACACTTCTATATTTTTATATGAAAAAGATCTCCTTCACCAAGGTTTGCCTGGAAGAGATTGCTGTTTAGCGATAAGGCCACCTATTTGTACATGAATTTATCAATTTAAGTTCGTTGTTCTTTGCATTATTTTGTTTATAACAATGACATCCGTACGTCAGTCACCTCAGTACCCCGTGGGTGCTGGAAAGCACCCGAAACGTACGGAATTAAAAATAATTAAAATTAAACGCGATAAAATCCGTAAAAGTAGTTTTAATCAATGTGTAGGGTTTGCGTAAATATAAGAAATCGAAATTTATATTTAGTTAATGAAGAAGCAAAATTATATTTAGGGACGAAACGAGACAATCGTTTTTGGGCCCATTGGAATATTTAACGTAACTTAATAATGAACCGAAAAAATTAATATATTATAGTAAACCACCTGTGTGTTCAACATTTACGGCTCACCGCTAGTAATGAATTAGAACCAAAGAGGCATACATGAAAACGAGCTAATAGAAACGATTTACCTTAGATACGATATTCCTTTTAAGATTATTGAATTGTCTACTCAAGCACCCTTTTCTAATGAAGCTGAACATCTCGTGTTGGAAATTATATTATCTAACACCAAAATCTTACTAGGCGTCTTTTATAGCCACTCCCTCCATGTGAATTATTTCCCTTCGTTTGAGAAAACACTTGAAGATCTGACTCCTTTATACAATCATATTATTTTTATGGGCGATTTTAACACTTGCATGTGAAAGAACAATCACTGCACTGAAAAGCTGCGCTCTATTACTGACTCATGTAATTTACATATTCTGTCACTTAATGCTACACACACTTTGTCTAACTGTGTTTTGGTCCTTGTTAGATCTTACCATAGTTTCATCTCCTGATCACGTGTCAAAGCATGGTCAATGTGCAGCTGTGGCATTCTCTCATCATGACTTCATCTTTCTTTCTAATAAAATACGTACTCCCAAACTTCGAGGCAAGGTACTGATGCTTCGGAATTTTAGTGGGATGAATATAGAACGTTTACAAGAGGATGCCCGGAATGTAGACTGGTCTGCTGTATATTGTGCAGATTCTATAGACCTAAAAGTGGAAATATTAATTACATTTTAATTGACCTTTATGACACCCATGCACCAATCATACCAGTGAAACACACCCCTGCGCCTTGGCTGTCAGACGATATTAAATCACTATTAAATAAGAAAAATAAAGCTAGGCTTATTTATAACAGTGATAAATCAGACCATAATAGGGATAAGTATAGGATCATACGGAATCGCTGCAATACAATTTGTAGAGTGTGGCACCCTATCAGACTTCGTCGAAATACTCATATTCAATCTCTACTGTACTGTGTACTATTTGATCCTAAAACACCGAGGTATCTAAAAGAAAAATTTGAGTTCGCGGGTGCAGA
>DWHP01008200.1:0-10638 GCA_018247895.1 Parnassius honrathi | reverse complement strand
AATAAGATCAAAAAATATTATTCATGTTATATCAGTATGTAATTTGTATCTAAATATAACTTCCAAAATACACGATTTCAAAAAAAAATACCGAGGAAAGCTCGGTCACCCAGGTACTTGTTAATAGTGAGACCCCGCCGTCCATTTCCTGGTTTGGTTCCTTCTGTTGTATCCCACAATGCTGGGTACGATACAGGGTAGTGGATATTCTTACACCTACACCACATTGTAAAATCGTATCTTAGAATAAACATTACAAATCGTAAATTATGCAGCTAAGAGATTTTAAAACTAATTAAATGAATTAATTACTTCAAACGTTTAGTGGAATATTTTGTTTTGAAACAAGCCCGTGTAAGAAAATAATGATGTCTTGTTTAAATAGACGCAACGTGATAAGTATTTCGATATTCGTCAATGACATGAAATTTACTTTACGAAACAAACATTTTTGAACATTATAATATTATATGTCTATGTACTAGCGTGTATTACCGTGTAGTGGTGGTGTAAGAACATCGACTACCCCACAGCATCCCGTAGGAGTCGTAAGTGGCAATATAGGGTAATGAAACAGAAGATGCACCGCACCATCTTTGAAAATGCCCTTTCCACGCGAGGCAACTTTCGCAAAATTCCTCCTATAAAGTAATCTATTCGGGCACAGGTTCAGCAGTGGACTTTCGATAGGCTGTAACTGTAAGGCAAAATATTCAAAAAATAAAAATTTACTCAACACATTATAAATAGATAAATCAAGCGACCATCGAACAGCGCGTCTCGCCACGTTTAGATGCAATTTATCAGAGGAGCACCCAAGCGACGCGGGACTTCGCCCCCGCCGCTATTATTTCCGTATGAATGGCACCGAGTTGGGTGCCGCGTAAAAATACACGTACTCTTCCTGAGATCTACGCCAAATAATCTCGTCTTATCCGAGCCAAAGGGCAATTTAATCCGAGCACAATTTAACATGACGGCCACAGTAGATCATTTTTAAGTTAATTAATAGAATCTGTCGTTACTTTTATTTATGATTAAATCCGTTTTTATTACCTAGTTTGAAGAGCACCTCCCGCCCTCTCTCAATGAAGTTCACGACTTTTTTGACACCAGGGCGGCGTCACTGAGAAACGAAGGGAATATATTTGACAAATTACGTGGGGGAGGGGGAAGTTAATTTGATAGGAAAATGTAGGGGTTAATGTTTCTTTTAGAAAATTAATTTTTGTAAAGAAATGAATAAACCAAAGCTCAGATATTTTTAAAAGTAGAAAAATTAAAAATAGAGTTAAAACGTGAAAAACATTAAGCGACAAACCACTGAGTTGTGTAAAATTTTATTTAAAGCGCAAAATCTCAATTATATGACATTGTGTAACAAAAAAATTCACCTTAATATCTTCAAGCGACATCTGGTGAACGAAAGATTATTTATTAGCCCTCATTGCGTGCACTATCCCCGTCACCACCAACCCCCGCACCACTTACTCCCCATACCACTACACAAGGGAACCGTCTTAGTGGTCACAACCGCAGAGTCCAATTCACCTGAGGATGCCTCATTTAGAGGCGGTATTGTGTCCTCCTTAGCAAAGCGACGTGGACAGTGCACGCAATGAGCGATCTTTTTATCTTATTATGTGGATCTTATGGCCAAATGCTCAAACGCAACTCAATTTTAAGATGTCGTTCAGTCTCGTTGACTTATGATAGAGACAGCACGAGACATAACGGCATCCTAAAATTGAGTTGCGTTGCGTTTGAGTATTTGGGTATTAGCTAATTAATTTTTAACATGTTTAATATTTTGTAATCGATTGTTATAAAACAAATATTTACATCAGAAGTCAATGAATAGATTTGTGGAGACACCCACCCACGTCCCACGCTCGTATCCAGCGGAGTGCGTACGTGACGGGCCTTACAACGCAGCGACGCTAAGCCGACGTACTCGTACTATTCGCATTATAGTAAACCGAGGCCAGCCGGCTCCCTGCCAAAAATTTCCTCCAAAAACTCTACATCGCTTCAAATATCGGGCATGATGCGCTTCTATCTTTGCCAGTTTGAATTGAACATACACCGTTGTGATAACGTAACTTGTTTGTAACAATGTTTAGAAGTCGTTTAATAGATTTCTAGAAAGTGCTATGTGGTTTAAAGATTATATTATTTTGATTAGGTTATACAATTAACATTATAAATGGATGTCGTTCTTCCACGATCTGAAACCCAGGCGCTCGGCCAGTCTCTACGATTTCGTTGTCGACGTACTACGTGCGTTCCACAGTAATTAGATTTTTGTTAAATCTGTGCAATTTATAATCTTCTGTTGCATCACCACCTACCATCGGGTGGAAAGAAGTCTAGCACTGGCTTAGAATAGTAAAAAAAAACGTTAGTTTTAGTGTAAGAGATCAGTATAATTAAAATCTCAGTAAGAGCGACACGTCTTCTCATTGAACGTCTCCTACATTACGTGGCGACCCTGCCAGGATTTATTCACAGCGATTCCCAAGACACAATCGCGACACCAGCCTTTTAAAACAATAGTCAACTCCAGGATTTGATATGTTTGCATTTAGATAACTTGACCAAAGAACTAAATCTAGTCTAGTTCAATCCCCAGAAGACACAAGTTTACGCGTTTAAAAGAGCCCAATCGTCGCATCTCCTCGGTTTCAAGGCACTCCCCTTGTTGGCTCAGCCAGTATCGGAATCCTCGGCGTCGACATATCGAGTGACGTGCAGTTTCGTGGTCACTTTGAATAGAAGGCCGAATGGGCCTCTAAAAAGCTTGACGTGCTCAGCAGAGTGGGTCAGTATTTCATGACAGCACACCGCCTGCAACTTTACAAGATGCAGGTTCGGCCGCACATAGAATACTGTTCCCATCTCTGAGCTGGAGCTTCCTAATGCCAGCTCCTTCCATTTGATCGCATTCAGCGCAGAGCAGCTCGAATCTTCGGCGACCGAGCTCTTTCCGATAGGCTTGACACACTGACAGACACACGGGAAGTGCTCTGAAGAATTGTCCGGACCAATTCCAGCCGCACAATTTCCCCATCGCAAACCGTCCATACCATCTGGATGACAGGCGGTCACCCCTGTGCGAAATAAAAGAAGTTTTCTTCTTCCCACAACTTCCTTGTGGAATCGACTAACACCTACTAACGACCTTAAAGAAAAGAGCCTACTCTTTTATAAAAGACCGACAACGCATCTGCAATTCCCCTGGTGTTACAGTTGTTCATGCGCAGCAGTAATCACCTACCATCAGTTGAGCCGTATGATAGTTTGCCCTCTCGCCTATAAAAAAAAACCTTGTGACGGCTCCGTGAGGCAATGTCTTAGCAAATAAGTTACAGCGCTGAGGGCCACATGTATGAATCCCGCTCGGAACATGAAATCAATTGTTGGCCTACAAGTAATTGTTCCGGGTCTGGCTGCTTGTCCTGGCGAACTTAACGTATGTAAACTGCGTCCACGATACTTGAGAAAATCCTGGTGTGGGGGAGGGGGGTAACGATTCTTTAAAGTTTCAAGAAGAATGAACTCACTGATATCGGTGACATCGTTCCACTTCATAATGACGTCAGCGCAGAAGTCACCTGGAAGCAAGAACAGCACTCATTAATTTCATAATTAAGAGAAAATGCACCGGGCATAGGCGTCCAGTCATAAGAAGGTTGGAGCAGGGAATATCCGCCACACAAATGCGAGTTGGAGGACTTTAAAAGTCTTTTTTCCACGGCCGAGCTCGTGGTAATTAGCACTTAATTTGACTACTAGCCATTACATTGAAGCCAGCCAAGTGCCAGCCTATTATCGATAATATATGCAGGCTGGTATTAGGGATAGCTATTACTGACGCGATATAGCTCGAGTAACTAATAACCGACGAGAAACAAAGGTTCTCGACTGGCAGCTTCGTACCGACAAGCGAAATATAAGCGGTCCCTACTGGATACACGGACGATGTGAGAGATACAAGAAGTCGATGAATGCAGGTAGCTCGGGACCGTAATTTGTGGCATTCTTGTGGCAGGTCTATGTTCAGCAGAGTACTTGTGATGGACTCTAATGATGATGATGATAATAATTACGATATGGTGTTGTTATTAAGTTGTGCGGAATTTTCAACATATTCTTAATTTTAATATTCTTAATTGTATAGTAATCCCTTTACATTATTTCTTATACATAGCAAAGCCACACTACAGCCCTACTATGGTTGAAGCACTGGTGGTTCTGCTCGACCGACCACAGCACCCACTTACCAATAGGTGGACTGTGTACTCGTTTGTTACGCTCATTCTATTAAAAAAAATTAGACATTAGTGTTTGCCTTAGTTTAATGCAAAGTGCAATCAAGTACGGCATTATCTTGGAAATTGCAACGTCCCGTTTTTAGAGGGCTATAAAAAGCGCATTGAGACGGCTCTAAATCGGAGTCGTTAATCCCGGTTAATTATTTTCTTTCCCGTAATGGCAACTTGCAGAAATTAACACATAACGTGTTTTTTTCCCATTGGCTGGATGAGAACGGGAATTTTCACAGCGGTCGTTCCTTTAATTACATTCAAACGTTATGGAAAGAATTGGAGGTAAACAGATGCAATGTCATGTTTATATATATTTTACGAATCGCTTTAAGTGTGTTACCGGCACAGACCATCAACAGTCCGTTGCTGAGCGCAGCCCCCTCCCCCCCCCCGTTCATTGCCGCGCTAATAATAATCATAACCATCATTACAACTCTCCACAAGTCCACTGCTATAGGCCAGGTAACAGCACTAAGCACCGTCTTAAGCTATTTGCATTCCAACTTCCTGCATCCCTTACTAATTTGTCACTCCATCTACTGGAAGCAGTCCAACACTTTGCTTGCCGGTACGAGGCCACCACTATAGAACCTTTCCTCCACGTCGGTAGTTAGTTCGTCGAGACATGTGGCCAGGCAATTGTCACTTCGGCTTACTGATCCGTTCGGCTATATCAGTTACTCTGGTTATGCTGTGAATATCATCTTTAAGGAATTTGTCACGAAACTCCGAGAAAAACTCTCTCCGTATCTCGCTAAGTGAGTTATAGTAATGGAATAATAAAATACTACTGTCAAAATAATTACTGTAGAGAAATAACACGGTTAGGTAATTAATTGACAAACAGCTTATACTGAGATACCAAAAAATAAAACAAAAATTTACATCTCTATGCAGTAGGCAGTAGGTTGACAATGAGTTGCAGCGCTATGGACTGCAGGTTCGAATCCCACAAGCAAAACGGTGTGTAAACTGCCCCTATACTACAAGAGAATTTCCTAGTTTGGAGGTAATGTTTTAAAAATAAAAGATTGTTAAGATCTATCAAGTACCTTACGTTAAAGGAAGTTAGAAGTGAGAAATGAGGGACGCCCTAATGAAAGTTTATCGACCAAATTGGTCTAAATTAAGAGTTCCTTAACCGATAAGCATATATTTGTGGATATATGGGTGTGAAAGAAGCAAAATGTGTCAGAATAGCGTCAAATATCTTTAATTCTCTGCCTAGCCCGCCAGGTGTCGGAAATTTGTTTGTATGCTACCATTGTATTTTAGGTGCTAAAGTATGAATATGAGTTTGTCAGCTCTGAGCATAGAAATGGAATATTTTTCAATCCGAAATAATAATTATACTGACAATTTATATTCTTAATGTGTAGATGCAACACACTAGACAACTCCATGACGCAGTGGCTTAGCCATGTGTTGCAGCACCAAGGGCCGCGGGTTCGAATCCCGCACGGAACAAGTATTTGTATGGTCTACAACTAAAGCATCACTGAGAGTTTCGCTGGTTGGCGGCATAAGCGGAGTCCTCCCAGCCAGCTTGCTCTCACCTCCTAGACATGTTCGACCGGGGAAGGACCACGCACTCACAGAATGCCGGCGTAAAATAGCGGCTTAACGGTACTGTATTTCGTATGGTGAGTGTAGAGAACCGGAGACACTTTTTACTGGATACGAGGCATTCCATCTTAGTCCTCACGGGTGACAACGCATCAGCATTTCGAGTCTTAATTGAGGATAGACGTACAGGACCTATCTAACAAATAATTTAAAATTTTTATTAAGTGTTCACTACCATGCTGTTTCTAAATGTTTTGGTACATTAATTGTATAAAATATTATGTTGTAAATTAATGTTTAAAAAAATATCGCTGGGTTTTTGCTGGTTCTTTCCATGGCAGAGGTTTTTCCGAACCAGTGGTAAAACGATGAAATGATTCAATAAATATTCTGGTAATCTATGTAGAATGGGAATGATTTTATTATATTCTATTACCGTCAGGTGGACTGTTGTATTCGTTTGTCACTCATATAATATAATTTTTTTATATGTATACTCATACAAAAATTTTTAAAATGCAAGTGATTTTTCAGTAAGCAACAGTAAAAGTGCAAGTTAGTGAGCGAGTGTTGGAAGTGAGAAGCGAGCGAGGCCGTGACCGGGCCGGCTGCCCGACCCGCTCCCCGGGTCGACGACCTGCACATACGCGCTTTTGCACTGCTCTCACGACGTCTTACCGCGCCAACAATTTTTCTATGAACTTTGATCTTTGACACGCTTCCTTTAATGCTTATTTACGTGCAAACGTGTAAGTAGCATCCGGGACTACAAGTTATCTATCTTTCAATTTTATAAACCTCTAAATTACTATTTAATATTTGATTATTGCAAGGTTAAAAAATTGTGATAAGTACTTAAACTTTAAGTAGCTCCTTAGTGCACAGTGTTTCGTATGGAAAGTGTAGAGAACCAAAGAACTTTCTTACTGGAAAAGAAGCATTCCATATTAGCCCTCAGGGGTGACAATGCATCTGCATTTTTACTCTTAATCGAGGACAAATGTAGATGTCTATGGCGCACAGCCTCCACTTAGCGTCGGGTGGACTGCGAAAAAATACTAAGTTGTTGTTGTCAAGAACAAAACAGGTACACGATATCTTCCTGTATATTTTTTGTACATGAACAGAAAATTCTAGACCACTTGTGAGTGTTCACATAGCAACAGTTTGTTCTAAATATGCTGATGTAGTTAGATCTTGGTGCTATTTGAATTGCCGAGTAATCCGGGTTACCGCCACTTTGCTTATCAACAAGAACCAAAAGTATATTTTATTTTCGTAGCTAGTGGCAATAGTTTTAGATGCAATCTTATCTTTCCATTTATATTTTAACGATAATCTTGCGATAATAAAAACAATAGATATTTCCATATTTACTACGTTTTTACTGGCTCACCTACGTATATGTCTGTTCGGATCGAAGTTAGTAATTAATTTTAAACAAATTTCCCTATGAGCTAGACTTGAAATTTTTAGAAAGCCCAATGTCGCATGACAATGTTAGAATATGCCGGGACAGCCCTTTCTCGGAATACGCAAACAATAATTACTCAGAACATTTGCACATGCAGCCTGTGGTCGCAGACCTGACACCCTCGCGCTGCTTGTGAAATTTGTGTTCGATATTTTGGGTAGATTGCCCCCAATAGTACATCGCCAGAGCCCCGTCCGTCAGTCAACAGTTGTACCATGTGCAAATGAAGCTGCTACTTGGATAAAATCGAGTATGGAGTTGGAGAGATCGGTATACTTCTCTTGTTCTTCTTCAGCTTGTGAAACTCCACTGGTGCAAATGGACCTGTCCTGTTGTACGAAAGGTTTGTGACATAGTCACAGTAAGATTAGCCTTGCATTTCTGACGTTGCTTCCCATCGCTGGACTGAGTATTTACGTCTAAAGTAAACGTGATTAATACCGTCATATACTGGAAGCTTCTCAAATATTTGGTATAAAACATAAATACTTTTTTTTGTAGAATAAGGTTGCCAAACGAGCAGACAGTCCACCCTATGGTAAGTGGATACTGCGGCCCACAGTACATCCACATTTACCCTCGACCAAGATTCAAATTGCAGATGCACTGTCTCATTCGGCAATTCAAATGGCACCGAGATCTAACTACATCAGCATATTTAGAACAAACTGTTGCTATGTGAACATAACATCGCAAGTGGTCTAGAATTTTCTGTTCATGTACAAAAAATATACAGGAAGATATCGTGTATCTGTTTAACCCTTGTTAATGTTAAGAGGATACTGCGCCCTATAAACATCTACGTTTGGCCTCGATTAAGAGTGGTGATTAAGATGGAATGCCTCGTATCCAGTACGAAGGGTCCCCTGTTCTCTACACTCACCGTACATAAAAGCAGCACAGCAGCATTGAACTATTATTTTACGCTGGTATTCCGTGAGAGCATGGTCCCTCCCATCTCGAGCCGTTACATTCGTGCTACAATCATAACATTATAGCTCTACCACGTATTATAAAGGCGTTAAAGTTCACTCTTTGTTAATGCAATAAAGAATAAAAAGTATTGGGAGCCTTTGTTTCCATCCGCAAGTTAAAAAGTTATAGGATTTTGTTACGCGAAGACGCACTGTCTTTTGACTTTTGTCTTGATTCACCAGCTAAGGCATCACCAGTTACCACCAGGTGGTATTGTGGTGAAGCACTGGTGTATAACTAAAAAAAAGACCATTTTAAAATATGTACACGTTATCAGTAACACTGCACCATAAGAACAATGTTAAGAATGTCACGATAGCTGTCAGTAAAACTGGGTCAATTACTTATAAAAATAAAAACAAACGTTTCCGTGTGCCCCGAATTAGTTAAAAGGTTGCATACATGCATTTAACACGTACATTTCATAACAGAGCTACATTGCTGGTACAGCGCGAATGGTTGGGGGTAAAACCGCACTTACAGAATACCCGTATAAAATAACAGCTCAATACTGCTGTGTTCCATATGGTGACCGTAGATGTCGTTTTTACTGGAAACGAGGCATTCCTTATTAATCCTCGAGAGTAGCAACGCATCTACACCTTGATCCTATATCGAGGTACCATGTAGATGTCGGGGGGCCACAGCATCCAGTTACCATCACGTGGGCTGTGTGCTCGCTTGTCACCCTTATTCTAAAAAAGGCCACATTGCCGGTGCAGCGCGAATGAATCGGCCCGATCGGGGAACGACTGCACACTTACAGAGTACCGGTGGAAAACTAGCACCTGAATGCTGCTGTGGTTCGTATTGTGAGTGCCGCGAATTCTTTCTTGCATTTTGATTTTTAATTGATCGTTGTAAGTGTCTACGAAAAGCGGTACCCACGACCACCATGTGGACTATGTGTTATCATTTCCATACTACCATAACTCTGTCACAAATGAAAGGAAGCTAGTGCCTAGCAGCAGTGCACATATAGGCTGTAACTTTTACCGCGTTTTTATTAACTTGCTTTCGTGTAAGTCTGCCCGGGTCGAATTTAGTAATGGATTGTAAACTACTACTGGCTAGCCCGAAGCTAGCTAGAAACTCCAAATTATAAATACAGCTTAGAAATGATAATGGTACTGGTACTCCAAAAATACCTGATCATAACTGAGAAGCCGCCGCAACCTAAACACACACGTTATCAGAACGTTGTTATTGAAAACGCGTAATCTCCGCGGCACAATTTCGGCGCAAATAGTTGAGCAACCCGCTGATAGTGTGCTGTTATCTAACCTCGACCCGGACCCCCGGATCTGAGGAAAGAAGCGTGAACTCGATACTATTTTGAGAGGATAGCAATTTAATATAATTAAATTAATAATCGCTATGCTCTCAAAAGGTACGCACCTAGTTTTTTTAAATAAATATCACAAAATTTAAAGCTATTATGATGGTGATGATGACAACAACTACGTTAATAACGGTAACCTATTCTTTAAACTTTGATTTTTCAATTTTTGTGAGGTTAAAAATTAAGATGCTATTACTTCACAATGCTAAAATTTTCTAAGTGCAATATTTCCTTAGTTCCAGTGGTTATTGTTTGTACTCAAGTTCGCTGATTGTTATACTGTGTTGGTGCAACTAATTCCCCAGTTCTCTTTCGACTAGCACATTTTAACCTAGTCAGCTCAAGAAAGTGATCAAATATTTTACCATAGAGATACCATAGCGATCCTCATGGATAAAAAATAACAGTAAATAATATATTACAGCTAAACTACCACTACTGTATAGGGGCGGCGTGAGTGTCCACCTCGTGCCGGCCCGCGGGTGCCGTGAGAGGCACAGAAACCGGGAGGTGAGCAGTAACAAGTAGAAAATTAAAATACACACCTACATTTATTCTCGATTAATAAGTTGTGTTGCGGTTGCGTTTTCATTTGAGTACTAAAATGGAATGCCTCGTTTCCAGTAAAAATGGTCTTCGGTTCATCGCACGTACCATACGAAATACAGTAGCATTAAGACGACACATCAAAAATCGCTTCAAATGGCTCTACCTATTCCACCCCGCGCCCCGCTAGTGACACTCGTCACTCGGTTCCTAAAAGTTCAAATTCGCGCCAAATGCTCAATCGAAGGTCAACGTGCGGTAAACAGAAAGGAACAAGCAAGTTTCGGAGTCGCCACACACTATTTTTTAATGTTTCATTGTTGTCGTCGTCATGTTAGTTTATTAAAAGAGAAATCAACAAAGTTTATATTTATTTATTGAAATAATAACTAAGTCATAATTTTTAA
>DWHP01008199.1:0-10641 GCA_018247895.1 Parnassius honrathi | reverse complement strand
AGACCAGGTGTATTGGCGCAAGACCAAGACCAAGACTGGCTAAGTCTCGTCTTGTTCTTGCATTTGGGCAACACTAACTTGAATGGATCGGATGTACTTATATACCCACTGTCCACATTTCGACGCCCACATGAGTTTCGCGAAACAAATAAGTGTAGCACGGAACAAAGCCAACACAGTCGTTGGCCGTCTCCACTCTCTTGTTAACAGAAAGAGTAAACTGTCGCTAAGACACAAGCTCCACCAGTACAAAACCGGTGCTAGACCGGTGATAGATGTCTTATGCAAGCGTAGCTTTTGTCCGCACATATAAGACCCATCTTCTTGAACTTCAAAAAGTCCAAAACTATTTCATCCGAAAAGCTACCGGAGCACGGTGGCATCAACGGAACTCAGATTTGCACAACGATTGTCAAATTCCCGCCATCTCCGAAAACTTCAAGGAGATGTCTCTACTCTACTTCTATAACATCGAAACCTATCCAAACCCGCTAGTAACAAACGCAGCCAACTACGTCCCAATACGAAACGTCGCGCCCACTTACCGTAGACCGCGAATTGTAGTGATAGACCTTCACAACTGCTCGATCCAGTCGACCCTAACTTCGCAGGTACAACACACCATGATACTACACCTACACCAAATGGGACAATCACCAGTAGGATAAGGGATGAGGCACCAGCAGCACCGCGTACACACCGTACACCCGCGTGCCTGGGCGGTTCGCAACGCCCAGAACATCGACCGACACGAGCCGAGCATTCAGAGGCGCGAGTCCGCACTCTCCCACTCAAACAGGCGACATGATGATTGGTAAAAATACCAAATCATAAACCATCATCATCATCATCCTCATCTTCATTGCCGTTCCCTTTTTAACTAGCTCGCGGCCTTGCAGGCAGTCAGATGAAACTGAAAGAGCCGCATAGGCTAACAGAACTTACATCTCGAAAATAGCTCGTCTCTTTTCGGAACTCGGTTGACACACGGCTGATTGCCTAGATTTATGGGTGGTAGAGCCATTTTGGTCATGACACGAATAGGTTGACCTGACCGAGGTACAACTACACTGTCACAAAGTACCAGCGTAATAACCTAAATTGAAAAACAAAAAGAGCTGATGATTTTCAAACGGCTGAAAATATTTTCTTGAATCATAGCTAATAAATAACACTCGATCAAGTCACCTTTCTTGCGCCCTCCTTCCACCCAAGGAGGGTCGCGTCCGTTTACGGTTTAAATATCTCTCGTTAGATCATTAAGCCAAGCCGAAAAGGTGGTGTTTAGTGGGTAAGTCTCCACATAACCACGCAGCCGGCTACGTGGTATGCTATGAGTATTCACCACCTCCCTCCCCCGTTACCGGAGGGTTGTCCTTATTTGCTTCGGGCGCAAAAAAAAAGTAACTTTTCAACCAAAATATGTTAATCCGTTTGGAAGCTACGATGCACAGACAGACACACAGAAACACGGATACACACTCAAACATATAACACCCCTCTGTTTGTGTCAGAGGTTAAACATATCGCAGCTTGATGCTGCTGTATTACGTATGGTAAGTGTAGAGAACCGGAGACACTTTTTGCCACCGCTGAGGACTAAAATGGAATACCTCATTTCCAGTCATACGAAACACTGCAGTATTAAGGTTGACTCACGCTGGACCGTGTCGGGTCCGAGCCGAGTGTCAGCCGTAGCACGGTCAACTAATATTACCATACGTTTTGAATGGATACACTCACGTCATACCGAGCAGCAACCGAGTGACGGTCGAGTCACAGGCAACGTTCGGCAACGACTCGGTCCCGACTTGTAGTTGAAGATTTATCAGATTCTTCATCGTCCAAAGCGATCGCAATAGCTGCTAATTCCAGATCAATGAACATGATTGTAGTCAAGTTATAACAATATTTTTGCTCGGACGAGTATACTGCATCACGGTGCAGCGGTAATTGCTCGGTCGAGGCCCGCCTTTGTAATTTCAGGCACGAAACCGACTCGCTGGCCGGTCTACGCGGACCCTTAGCTCGGACTCGACTCGATCTAGCGTGAGTCAACCTTAAGGGCCTATACTACCTCAGTTCAAATTCTAATATCACCCCTACCTCCCCGCGCGTTGTATGCTCTCTACTGACATGTTTGTAACAACTAATACTGTAAGTAGATACTTATTTTATTAGGTTTATCATCTTTATGCCTGTTTCTATACGTCATCCCAGTCGCTTCTTATTTTTATTACGGTTATTTACCATTTTATTTTACGTCGTCCTGTTGCGTAATGTGTATTCTGATCGTACGCAACGCAGCTTTCGTGAAACGATGGTAATTTAAAAAAATAAAAAACATAAGCCCTGCTTTATAGTTAGTTCAGTTAGTATGCAAAGTTACATGATCTAATTTAAAGTATTTTGTGAATACCAGCGGTTTGTTCGATTTGGAGGTAATTTTGGATGTTTTTTCTATCGAGAAAATTTTACGGGATCGTGTTTTCGTCTAACAAAGTACTTAACATCAATCCTCAACTTTACCATATATTTATGTCAAAATTGATGCTTCAATATTTTCTGCATAACGGAGGATCTTGATAAGCCGTTTGAGGCTTAAAGTTGACATATTTCCCCTTAAAGAAGGAGCAAACAACTAGACTGCAATTCGTTGGTTCCACATTACAGGCCAAATGGCTCTCTATAAGCCGTTGTTTTAAAATTCTCACACCGTGAAACTACTTATAACGGCTCACGAAAGAAACATTTTCTGTTGTTATTACTGCATACGAAAACTTTAAACGGATCTTACGATGTTCTTTGCGCTGTTGTTGGACAGTGTTGTGTCATCGGGGAATAATACTATAACGACCTGGGTTGCTAACGTTATTAAAGAATAATTTTGTTTAGAATTTTGGTGCAGATACTAAGAGATTATTAGAATATGACGTGATATTCATAAAATGTTCCAGTGTAAAACTGAATGTCCACATTTTGATTATTATTTGGATGTTAATCGTGTTATAAATTCTAAGCGGTAATTCAAATATAATTTGTTTAGAATTTTTATGCAAATATTTAGAGATAATTAGGATATGACGTGATATTCATAAAATATTCTAGTATAAAACTGAATGTCCGCATTCTGATTATTATTTGGATGTTAATCGTGTAATAAATTCTTAGCGGTAATTTCAAATATAATTTTGCTTAGAATTTTAGTTCAAATATGTAGAGATTATTAGAATATAACGTGATTTTTATAAAAGTGTGTTTCGATGTAAAGCTGAATGTCCGTATTTTGAAAATTCTGTAAAAATTTTAGTGCTCGTTTGAAAATAATTTTCTTTAGAATTTTGGTGCAAATATTTAGAGGTCAGAAATTGACAAGATTTTTATGAATTTATGTTACGCTGTAAATCAGAATGTCCGCATTTCCAATATTATTTGGATGTTAATGGCGTATCCAAACTTAGGGGTATGCGAGCAAATCGTATTCATTCAACACCTTTACCAACGAGATTGTTGGCTGCAATTTTAAGAGCTGATTTACCACGTGCCCGATGGTGCCTGCATGTTTGAGAAATATATATTTCGATGTTATGTGAAGTCCACAAGCACGTACCGGAGTAGTCGCGGTGAACTAATTCCTCCAAAACCCTCTTAGACATACGAGGAAGCCTGGTCCCAGCATTGGGACGTATATGGGATATTACATCATCACTTCACTTGAATCAGTTAGCGCTGTGGTGAAAAGGGAACAAGCTTACATTTTTCCTAAATCCTAACCTCATCATCATGAGCATTATTAGTAATGTTTTATTGTTCTCCAAAAAAGGAAGATCATAAAACCGTGACTATGACTTGATAGTGTAAGCTTTTTAAACGTAATATTTTTCTATGATATGTAGATTTTAAATATAATGCTATAAATTCATTACTTTGTTTAGTCTCCTGGGTGTCGTAAGATATTAAAACAGAAAATTCGGAAAAGATGTTACGACTTCCAATAGTTCTCGGTATAAACACCTCCTACACTCCATACATATATTATATACAGATCAGGCACTAGCGTGAAATGACCAGTTGTGATTAAAAAAGAGACGTAACAGTATGGAATAGGTTTGTCCTGAATCACTTAAAAGTAAAAATAAATAAATAATGGAAAACGGTTCGTATCAGTTGAGAAGGCTATAGCAGAAGGTTATTAAAGTCTTTTTTAACTATTATAAGGATTGACTTGATGGTAATTGGTGGCAACAAACGCCTATTCGCTCTTAGCTTGAAGTGACCTAAATTTATTCTACTTGGGGGGGGGGGGGGGGGTTTAGATACTGTCAAGTTAATTTAGTACTTTGCTGTAAGTATTACATGAAATATTAAAGTTAATTAAGTTTGTTATTAACTTGTAGTCAGAAATTCCTATTCATAGATCTGATGCCATCCATTTGTTACCTACTAGAAAAGTAATCTGCCATGTTTCCATAAACGAAGTGTTTACTTTGAAACCCTATAGAAACTGCTGTCTCTATAGTCAAAGTACGTCTAAAGTACCGTATAAAGGTAAGATTTGTCAGAAACATGTCATGTCTTTACTTTAAACCAATAACTTGGACACATTTTAATGTGGTAGAGCCACGCTGCAGCTATATTATGGTAGTAGCACGAATAGGTCGGCTCGACCGTGATACAGCCACACTCTCACAGAATACCAGCGTAAAATAGCAGGTTAATACTGCTGTGTATGGATACCCTTTTTACTGGAAACGAGGCATCCCATTTTAGTCTTCAGTGGTTACAACGCATCTGGATTTTTATTTTACTTCGAATTATTGATTCTCACTTGCTGTTAAATATGAGCCTCTCCACTTTCCGTCGGCTGGCAGGAAAATTCACGATCATAGTATCAGGTGCCTCTTTCTCTATTTATCTTTCTTGTAAAAATATTAATGAAGTTTTTGCTGTTTTTTTAGACGGTTACACTAGGATTTTCTTCTGTATCATGGAGGCAGTTTAAGTACATAAATTTCACAAGGACAAACATCCAGACCCGGAACAATAACTTGTAGGCCATACAAATACTTGTTACGTAGGGGATTCGAACACGCGACCATCAGCGCCATAACTCATTGCTAAGCCACTACGCCACGGAGCCATCAAATCATTGAAAATACTAAAAATAAAATTTAATTTGAAGTTTTTAAGATGTAAAAAACTGAATAGTCTTTAGTAAAAGACTTCAAAGTGCGGCTTGAAACGTGACAACGCAGACGCCGCACTAGACGACACGCAATATAAGAATATAAGATCGCAACAGAGCTCAGCCTTCCGGACGTTTATTCGACATTTGATACTTATTTCCTGCGTCGACCGCCTTCCTATCTGCTCGCTGTCGCTCCGTGAGATAAGGTTCTACTGAAATTGCATTTCGGACTGCCTTTCAACGTTTTATATGGTGATATATTACTATTTATTAGCAACTCCGAATGATGTATATATTTTTATACTAAATCAAAGTTTTAAAAAAATGCGTATTAAAGACTTTTTTTAGTTTTTGAAAGTGAGTGCAAAGCACATACGTAAATGACCAACGGAAGGAATTTCCATTGGTCAGTTAAGTATATTCCTTGCCAAAAGGCAATGAAGTTTACCACACTGTGAAACGAAACGAAATACTCTTTATTTTTCGATTTCAGACATTAGGTAAAATTTTGTTTATTAAACGTCAACATACTTTTAATCTATTATCGTTAAAAATTGCGGTTCCTTTATACTCAGGTCAAAAAGTGCATAAGAAACTGCGTATGCAGGTATACACTTTTTGTATTTTATAATGGCCTATGTACAATATTCTTAATCGAAAATTAGTAGAAGTCCTTTATTATGCGAACTACGATGATAGACCTTTGCGTCCAAACATGTAACATAGAAATAAGAACTTTTTTTGAGACATTGACAAATGATAGGTAAATTTTTTATGTTGTATATTAGGTGATTAAGTGTGAATGGTAAAAATTTTATGTGGTAAGCGTAAGAATGTAGTGTTTTTAAAGTGTTATTCAAAACTGTAAGAAACTATTAAAAAAATCTTTTTTCATAAGATGCATTTTTTCTTTTTCTTGTTTTCTAAAAAAATCTAAAATGTTGTTCGTAGGAAAAAGTTACATGCTGAAATTATTGTTGACCTAATTAATAGTACACGAATATGAAGCACCTTAAATTATGCATTTTCTTGTAGAAGTGAGCAATTGTGGCAATATTTGGAGAATAGCCGCAGAGTAATTATACGTAAAGCACCAACGTTTACCCGTTAGTAGCTACACTGCGCTGCAGAGCATTTGAAAATGGTTTAACTATAACAAACAATGTCTTGAATTTAATGTGGCTGGCTGTATTCATACAACGATTAATCTGCATAATACTTTAAAGAGAAACAATTTAGTAAGCTTGATGATATGTTTTGTTGGTGGACTAAATGATAGCCGATGTGATCCAATATTTCAAAAATTTATAATATTTTTAGAGCTATGGAAATATAAGGGGTAACTGCTCGTCGTAAAAATATGCAGAAACCTGTTTTGATAGAGCCATGCTGCAGTTATATTATGGTTGTAGCACGAATGGTTCGGCTCTACCGAGTAGAGACCACGCTCTCAAAAAATAACGGCGTGAAATAGAAGCTCAATGCTGCTATGTTTCGTATAATGATTGTAGAGAACCGGAGACCATTTTTATTAGAAACAAGGCATTCCATCTTAGCCCTTAGGGGCTCTGGATGACATTTTGGTATAAAATATTTGTTTCCAGTAATATTTTTTTTACTCAAAGTAACAGTGATCTACGTTTTTACAAGTTTTATGAAATTTCAGAGCGTGAAATTTTTAAATTTGCCACTACATTTGGCTTGAAAGACGTTGATTCAGCCGCCTCAGGGAGAGCCCGAAGCGTTGTCGTCACACTCGCTAAGGTGCGATTTGCATTGTGGCTGGGCGGGATACTCGTTACGTGGTTCACGTTGGTTCAATTTATTCGTTAAGGGAGAAGGGGGTTCGCGATGGATCATTCAGTACCATTCGTCTAGACTCCAACCCGAGTGCTAGACGTAGTGGCGGGATTGGACCTGCCGTTCCATTGTCGAAGTAACAAATTGCATTCTATTTATTTGCATAGAAATGGTATTTGTAAATATTTGTTCTGATTCATCTGTTTATCTTAAACGATACAAATGCTCGAAACAATACCATCCAAACAAAAAAATTATACTGTTTTTGATGAAAATTTAGAATAATAATATATTGAAAATAACAGACAAAAATTTGTAATTAATCACTTGATATCTACGAAAGGCTTTTAAGGAGATACCTCGAGAATTTGGTGATTATTCTATTTACTTACTTTGTTAAGTTTTATAGATTACAAACCAAAATTTTGGTGTATGATTTTTGACTATATGACCTTGGATTGCATAAAAGGAAAACACGGTATCACGTAATTTTTTCGATAGAAAAAAATACAAAGTAGGCTCTAATTATTTACATTTCTTGATGACACCACAATATTCTTACGAATAATTTCATGGAATTATTTTTAAGGCATAGTAAATAATCACATATAAGTTCTCACAAACCAGTTTATTAATCCATAACGAAGTTTTGTTAAAATAAATAAAAATGTTGTCAGGCGCTTACTTAGTTTTTTATGGCTATCTTATAATTTGCGTACTATGAAGTCATTGCATCACTTTCATTTTGACACTCTCTCAGTCGTCTGTTGGCTTTACCGACAAAGGAATAAGCCACGCCCCCAAAACTTCGATTCATTTTCAAGGTGTCCTCTTAAATCCTCATTCAGGGCTAAGTAAATACATATTTGTACACTGTAATAAATAGGCTTGGTATATATGGGTAGAAACAAACAGCAAATCCCACCTGCGGATACAATACGACATGAGAGTTGAATAGCTCGCGAAACCGAGCCCGCAATGCGACAGTAACACATGCCACAAGCTCGAGAGGCTAACGAAGGCGACGAACGCTTATATTCACCGGACCGAGTGGGATATCGATAACCTCGTATCGCTGTGATAGGTATCTGCGTATAGAATTACTAACTGCTTATTCTACTACATAGTTCGTCATGCGTACAACAAAGTATTGGAATAAGTTTACGGCATCTCTTCCTATCAGATTACAATGTGAGTGTACAAAGCAAAAGTCAATAAATAGGATTTTGTTAAGTCAATGCTCCTCACCATCATCGGCTGCATCACCAATTACCATCAGATGAGATAATAGTTAAGCGCTGGCAACGAATAATAAAAAAGGATGAAGCGCGATAGTACTTTTAAATGATACCAAAAGTTAATACTTTAGAAACAAAAGCTGGTACAACACCAATCCCATAAATTATTTAAAAAAAAATTTGCAATACCATTTACGATATTCACATTACTAATAAATCCGTCAACAGCTCCAGTTAAGCTCAAAAAGCTTGCGTGTGGATGCACATTTACATCTGTATTTGATTAAGAGACAAAAACACGTATGCGTTGGCACCCGTGAGGGCCAAGGAATGCCTCGTTTCCAGTAAAAAGAGTCTCATGTTCCACCACACTCACTATACGAAGCACAGCATCATTAGGCTGCTATTTCACGCTGGTAGTCTGTGAGAGCGTAGTCCTTTCCCTGTCGAGGCGATCAATTCGCGCTTCAACTTCAAATTTTGTAAGAGTCGACTACAGAAAATGTTTAGTCACCGATCGATGATACAGATATCTAACACTTGCCAGATGTAAATAATAGTGTGTGAAACGACTTGTACTGGTACATGAAATAATAGAGTGTGCGAAGCGACTTGTATTGGTACTGACAGGAGTCAAACGAGAATACAGGCTAGGTTTTTTTTTTATATAGAATAAGGGTGACAAACGAGCACTCAGTCCACTCGATGGTAAGCGGATGCTGTGGCCCATAGACATCTACATTTATCCTTAATTAAGAATCAAGACGCAGATGCGTTGTCACTCCTGAGGACTAAGAGAGAATGCCTCGTTTCCAGTAAAAAAGGGTCTCCGGATCACTACACTCACCATATGAAATACAGCAGTATTAAGCTACTACTTTACGCTAGTATTCTATGAGAGCGTAGTCCTTCCCCTGTCAAGCCGACCCATTCGTGCTTCAACCATAATATAGCTGCAGCGTGGCTCCACCACGTATGAAGTTGAATAAAACGTTGACGATACGTAGTATACATAACAGACTGATGAACAATCAATATTATGTAAACGCGTTGTACACGCCGGGAACTATGATTACATTCTCTAATCCATGATGTTCACGATAAGATCGTCAGTTCTCTTTACAAAATACTAGATAAAAATATAACTATTTTAGCGACTATATATGTATGTATATATAGCAATATTATTTACTGATAAAGCCCTTCACAAGGCCGCTGCTCAACCTAGGCCTTCCCCAAGAAATGCCACAAAGTACGGTCCTGAGCCACCTGCACCCATCGACTTCCTGCATGTCTCAACAGGTTTTCACTCTATCTATTGGGGGCTGCCATACCAATGATTTTTATAGTATTTTATGTAACAACGCATGAAAATGAAAAGTGATATTGTGACAAATTCACTGACGTAATAATTATTTTAAATTTAAATACGTGGCAGAGCTATGCTGCAGCTTTACTAACAGCACGAATAGGTCGGTTTGACCGAGGAAAAATCTCTCACAGAATACCAGCATAAAGTAGCAGCTTAAGTTGCTGTTTCATATGGTGAGTGTAGAGAAACATGGACCCTATTTACTGAAAACGAAGGCATTCCACCTCAGTTTTCAGGAGGTCACAACGCATCTGCATTTTGATTCTTAATCGAGATTAGGTGTAGATATCTATGGGTTACGGCAAATATTTCCCATCAAGTGGACGAGTACCCAATATACTATAAAATTACATCATGAATTTAAAAACAGGTCATGCGTTTACCGCAGAAAATTGGATACGTGATTGGCTTAGTAACATTTAAGCAGCCGTCTATCAGGTTGACCTGGTAGCTGAAATTCTCGTTGGCCTTAATTTTATCAATCACGTAGTCACTTTGCCAGCCCGCAAGGTTTAATAACAAAACGGTTATAACCTAAAAGACTATGATGAAATATATGGTTTTATTTATATTATAACAGGACTGACCGGTAGCATAGCTTGGTTAAATAGAGGGTTATTTAACCAAGCTTTGCTACCAGTCCCAAGTTAATCTGGATCTGATAGGTCTCATATTTATGTGGGTCATGGAAATAATGTGCCACCTGTGTTACTTGCGTCGCATATCGTAAAAGACTACTAATGGGTAAATTTAGTTTGTGATCATGTCGGCAATGGACAAGCCAACTATCACTTCTTTCGCGATTTTCCGTCTAAACCCCTATGCTTTGGCTGAATGTGGTCCGGAGTTGTTCAATGACACTTTGCCTAAACCCTCTGGGATAACAGGCGAGACACTATGTACCTTATTAGTTTTGATTTAGACGCTAATGAATAATTTAACTAATCAAAACAGTGTAAGCTTATTTATTGTGTGTGTGTGTGTGTGTGTGTGTGTGTGTGTGTGTGTGTGTGTGTGTGTGTGTGTGTGTGTGTGTGTGTGTG
>DWHP01008198.1:0-10642 GCA_018247895.1 Parnassius honrathi | reverse complement strand
CGGAGAATACTTCGAAAAGCAATAAATATATTTTTAAATAGTAATGTTGTGTCACTTCCTTGATTCCCGAAATTTTCGGTGCCGCCCTCGTATATATATTTCTGGACCATATTCCGTGACAATTAAACTGTAACATAATACATTACCCAGAGATATAATAGAGATGGAAGAGTATAAGGAGTTTGTTAGCACTAAATATATATTTGATTAAGAAATGTTTGTATGAATTAGATAAATATTGTGTAAAACTGAAGTAAATAAATAAATAAAGTAATTTAACGTGTACTAAATACTATAATAATACCTACAATGTACAAAATATATAAATATTAGTATTAGAATTGAGGTATTAGAGCTAGCTAGCTTTATTTCATATTGTTATACTCATGCTACCCGCAAAAAAAAACCCCTTTGTCGTATCTCATTAGTTTCAAGGCACTCTGCTTGTTTCCTCAGCCAGTATTGGAATCCTCGGCGTCGAATTATCGAATGACATGCACTTTCGTGGTCACTTGGAAGAGAAGACCCAATTGGCCTCTAAAATGCTTGGCGTGCTCAGCAGAGCGGGACAGTAATTCATGCCGGCTCACCGCCTGCAACTTTACAAGGCGCAGATTCGGCCGCACATGGAATACTGTTTCCACCTCTGGGCCGGGGTTCCCCAGTGCCAGATCCTTCTATTTGATTGCATCCAGCGCAGAGCTGTTCGAATCGTTGGTGACCGAGCTCATTCCGATCGGCTTGACTCACTGGCACGGCAAAAAGATGTTGCATCTCTTTGGGAGTGCTCTGAGGAATTGTTCGGACTAATTCCAGCATCGCACATCGCGACAAAACTCGCGATACCATCCATACCATCTGGATGACTGGTGGTCCACCACCGTGCGATTTAAAAGAAGTTTTATTCCTCTCACAACTTCCTTGTGGAAACGACTACCTTCAGAGATTTTTCCGTACCGATACAACTTAGACACCTTCAAGAAAAGAGCCTACTCCTTTTTAAAAGGCCGGCAACGCGTCTGCAATTCCCCTGGTCTTGCAGTTGTTCATGGGCGGCGGTAATCAATTACCATCAGGTGACCCGTATGCTCGTTTGCCGCCTCTCCTATAAAAAATACTGGGTGCATGTGCTGTAATGTATCACACAAAACCACATATAAGTACAATCAATAAATAAATAATTTTGGCCGAGCCAAGATGCTTTCATATAAAAGTGGCTTGTACTTACACAATCTATCATACTAAAGAGGCTCTTTAATAGTGTATGTTTGTAGATGTATTTGTACCTACGTTAATTTCGGCAGTAACCAGGTCTAAGATTTATGGGCACAATAAAATACTTCCAAAGTTCACGGACACATTGATAATAAACCAGCTTTCAAAGCGCCTCAACTGTAAAATATGAAATTAGCTCGCGATTAGACACTCCACACATCTTACTTATTTCGGACGTTATCGACTTTATACCAAAATCATAAAATTAAAAAGCAGTAAATTCGGCGTAGTTTAAACGTTAAGGATATAGTTCGTAGTAACAATACAATTATATTGTAATATATATTGCCATGAGTTTATATAGTCGTGACAAGGCGGCATAGTAAAATCAGAAGTATCAGACGCAGACAGGTGCTAAGACAATGTGTATCGAAGGAATAAAGCCTCGACTTCACAAGCTACTAAATTATGTGGCTTTATTTAATGAAAAATTAGTTTTCCCTTTATGATGTTTAATTATTTCACACTTTAGAATGAACTAAACAATTACACGAGCTCAAAGTAACAACCTGAACATTGTCTATAGGTGCATAGTTTCATTAAAACATGCATCACCTATCTTTTCAACTTTAGGCGTGGATTTTTTTCTACAATTTAGAAATACCTACCCTCGAAGTGAAGACAATTTAATAATGAAAATAATCATTATAAAATCGGTTCAAATCAGTAAATCGAATTGATAACCTTCGGTTTTTTGAAGTCAGTTAAACAATAGTAGTTTTTTAAACATTGCACCTATTAAAACTTTTAAATATTCTTTAGTATTTAAACATTCATGGTGACCCTACATGGGCCTCATTTGGGAGCTGTTGTACTGCCTAGGGGCCACCGATTAATATAAATTTGCCCATTGGTTTTTGTGACCGGTGCCTCTTCAATAGGCATCGATATTCTTGTTAATAGCGTGTCTGTATAACCATTCACCAATTCATTACAGGAGTTACAATAGTCAAATTTATGTTTGACGTAAGTGAACCGATGCGTAATTTATTAAAAAAATGAGATAAACGGGTTACGTACTCGTTTATTAACAATTTAATAGTATTGTTGTACTTTCAAAATAAAATTCACGATCCAAAATTTGCATACAAGGATTGGTAACATATCTATATGCAGTTGGATATTACTATTAACTATTACTATTACTATAACTATTAATTATTACCTGCTAAGGGTCCTAATGCTCATCGATATACAAACCGGATTCAAACCATATTTATTATTAAGGTTCCCTTAAAATGGTTACCTTCGCTGTCAAGCACGTCGTAAATCAGCATTTAAAACATGAACAATATCATTGGTCCCGGCTGGGATTGAACCCAGGTCACTAGTGTATTAGAAATCTACGACATGCGTTTACCCCCCGAGTCCGGCCCTCACTATATTTTCTTTTATCCACTATGCTACCTTTTTTGAGCAAAACTGTATTAATAATACCTTTATATATTCGTATGCGAGTATAAACTTCATTTGATGCATACTTAAACGTTTTGTTTGAACCCACGAACACCGAGACATACCTTGGTGTTCGTGGGTGTTCAAGCAGATTAGCATCATTAAATTCTTTTGTTAAACTATTTCCGAAATCCTTCGGTCATTACAATTTCGTCGGCTAAAAATGTAAAGCACCTAATACCACACGCACAGCCGAAGGGGTCTATCATATTTAAAACTATAATGATGAACGTGATGCAATCACAACCGCATATCAATTTACGTGATAGAGTCATCAACTCGACGAACACGGCGGTAGAAAATTAACTACTCAACGCAGACAACATTAAAGCAGCGAAAAACAAACATGGTCAGGGAGGCCAACAAAAACACGCTAATGGCATAGTGCAAGCACCGATAATTTTTGTGGAGGCCCATCGGCATAATGGCTGAATTAACATAATACCTCTAAGACGCTATTCATCTGGACAATTTAATTTTTGCTTACTTTTTTTATTTGTATACGCAATCTTGGATACCGTTTGAATGTGAGTATAATGTGTATCAACTCAACGCATTTACTTATATATTTCATCAAAAAAATGTGTGGAAAATCAACCACATTAATATATGATCTTTAAAGATCTTTAAATAAATGATGATCTTTAGTAAACAGTTTTTATAATTTTATAGAACATGGAAGCCATGTCAGGCATACGTTGTATTGGTAGTTTTTTTTTTGTCAGAAATCTTCGTGATCGCGCACAAAACAGTTGCTAAAATATCTTTTATACGTGAATGGAAAACTTTGCATCTCTTTTTAAACATACTGCGCGCACGAAGGAGTGTGAGTTTTGGCGTAGTTGACGTTTATATGAAGAAGGAGTACAGAGCGCTAAGGTTTATTAAACTAGTGTTACAATTAAATTAAATTAATTTAAATAATTCATTCATTGTTTACGTTCATACTGCCAATGTCAAACGTATAATAAGCCTGTGGTCAAACAGGCGCACAGAACAGAAAGAACACGAACAGGCGGGAACTTGACCGGCGACGGATTGTTGCTCCTCATTTACCGTTTAAATAATGGTTTGAAGTTAATCTTGATACGTAAAAGCGATGCGATTTTGTGCCACATGTGAACTATTAAAGGAAACGAAGAAACAAGTGCTTCGATCGTCATCAATGTCCGCTGGGTTGAGCTATCGTCAAATCTCCCGAAAACTTTGCAATGTGCCGCATATTGTGAAGAAAAAAATCTATAATTACAAAGAAGAGAGAAACCGAATGAAATCAAGACATGGCTTGAAGTGCAAGCGTCAAATCTTAATAAAAAAGAGTAGAAAATAAGGTTAAAGTTACAGCATATATACTTCCTACTGCTTGGCACAGGCCTCCTCTTATTTCCGAGAGGGTTTTTAGGGCAAGGAAATGTCCACCGCGCTGCTCCAATGCGTGTTTGCGAACTTTTTTCTTATTTCTCAGACATGCAGATTTCCTCACTATGTTTCATTAATTCACCGTCGAGCATGTAGTAAATCAGCACTTAAATTTGCAATTAACAATTTGCAAATTTAAGTGCTGTTGTGTAATTTGATGTCAGCGTGGAGCTATCGGGTTACTCGCGTACTGTCAGATTTACAGCGAGCGTTTAGCCCCTGAGCCACCACGGCACGAGAAGAGCATAAATTGTCGCCAAACAATTTTAAAATGTTGCCTACAATACAAATAATTACTACTTAATTTTGTGAGATTTAGAATTTTTCAACAGTCTGTGGAAGTAAATAGACGTTTATTGTATAACCTGTATATGATATATCTGTGATTAATTGTGCAGTTGAAAGTGAAATACTTTCTAACTTACTTCATATACAAACTAAAAAAAATATGAATTATGGTAAAATTTCGACTACTTGGCGACCACTAGATATCACATTCGGATGAGTGGTGTAGGAACGCAGATCAACAAGAGACATTCATTTCTATATTTTAGATTACGGGTCTCCACAAGTTTTATAAAGATAAAATACCCATTAAATAAGATGAAAACAAACACAAGTGGTTTTTTACTGTTTATTATTATTATCATCATATATCAGTATTCGAAGTCAATTAAATTCATATTATTAAAGATTACTCAAAAACTTCAGGTCAGATCTTGGTTAAATTTATATGGGACCGCACGAAAAGCACCAGCTTTTGGATAAAAAAAAGAATTATCAAAATCTGTTAACCCAGAGAAAAGTTATGAGGTAACCGACATAAAATGACTTACAGTCGAATTGAATACCTCCAACTTTTTGAAGTCGGTAAAAAAGCAGAATCACTAATTGAACTAGAAGTTATGAAAAAATATTAAATGACATATTAGAGGTATATGCAGTGAAAATTTTGTATAATGTAGTGTTAGCTGGCAAGCGGCCAGTAATACAACTACAGTAGGTACTAAGGGATACAGGAATTGTTACAATAGCTAATTCGCTTATTTTTCATTCATTATTGACCCGTAAAATTGTTGTAATGGCGGCGTAACAATATCTACTACCCCATATCATGGGGTGTCGTAAGACGCGACAGAGGAGAACTGTCACAGAAAATAAGGCAGCGGCATCTTCCTGATGACAATTAAAAATAATAAAAAATGCGGCATCAACCGGCTGCCGAATTCAGCTGTAGACTGAATGTCTGAGTAATGTCTGAGATATAAGAAAAAAAAATTTCTTAAACATGTGATACTGGCCAACACGCATTGGGGCAGCGCGGCGGACACTTCCTTGCCCTAAAACCCTCTCAGAAATGAGCGGAGGTCTGTGCCCAGCAGTGGGACGTACATAGGCTGTAACTTTAAATTGTATCCATCTTTGTCCTCGGAGGTGATGACGCACGTGTAGTCTTCTTTGTCTGAAGTTGACTGGAGGTACCAGGTGTTCTGTATTACCATCAGAAGAACTATAAGTTCACTTGTCACTTTCGTTTTTTTAAATAAAAACTTGACTGGATTTAATTCATAACTTTAAGCCCACCGAAAACAGCGTCTAACCATCATTAGCAATTGTTAATCCGTAAACAAAACTTTTCTAGCTGTTCTTCCAGCTCACAATTGACTAGTCTTATAACCTACCTGAATACTTCCACCAATTTTTGAAATGTAAAAATCTGTTGGTCTCAAAGAAATACCTTGATGTTTTGATTTGAAACACCCACATGATATCTGATGTTTTATTTAAACATTGAGTTCGTGTGCCCACCGACAAAATGTACGAAATAAAAATGTTTTATAGTAATTTAACGAATTTATAGTAATTGGAGATCCAACTTAAAGAAAATTTTAATCAGGCCCCTCGTACACACATCAGCATAAAGGAATTATTATCGAAAATAAATTTGGAGAAATCGGACATAGAATTATTTACAATGTTGCTGTGGTTCTAATTCTGTTGGAATTTTAACCGCTAGAAACGCATTGAGACGATACATAAATCCAATTATCCCTGCTGAAAGTTGTAGAAATTGATGTCCCTGCTTCTTCGGCTTCGATTAGCCTTGATATAGCCGTTCGATGTAAATCTTTGTCCAGACGTATACATTCGAATAGAAAGTATTTCGGCATAATTTCTATATTTTAATGTGTGCATCCGGAATAACAAACATTCGTCTAAAACTTTTTTTGACTTTACGTGCGTAAAGGATGCGAACGTAAATACATGAACAAAAAACCAACACATTTAAAACTTCTTTTTCTATAGTACTTTATTATTTCCCCTATCGGATTGCAACATTATTATTTAGTTCTACTACTAATTTATTTAGTACTAATCAATGAGTCTCACAATAGTATTTAGTGCAAATCATTGAGTCGGCACAGTTAGAATGCCTAAGTATTTATTTCAAAGTTTAACTTCAAGTGTGACGGACGATTGTTTTATTACTTTGGTGGCATGAATAGTCCTTGGGTGCTTAATTTTACTCCCGAAGAATGCCTCTTCCTATAGTACTATAACATAGCAAGTAGATTGCAAAAGACATTCATCAAAGTAATTAGTATGGACAGACGTGATCGATGAGAAATTGTTTAAAGGTATTAAGTCCGCCCTTTGTACTAATTTGTAACAGGAAATGCAATATAGAATATAGAAATAAAACTTTGAACGCAGTACTATAGTAACTTTAAAACGTTTTTTAAAACCTTTTCATGTTAATTCTTTCTAGGACCTTACACGAAATTTTAATACTTCAATAGCCTACATTAAAAAATATTATCCTTAATTTTAATTTTTTTTTCACATTATTTACTTAATGATCGAATTGTTGATTCGATACATAAATTGGACAAAGATATGCGACAGTGGCCCTACTTATAAACATAACACGCGGTATACTAAAACACGAGAAATGTTGACAATATTAATTATTCCGTAATATAAAATAGTTGATCACTTTGATAAATAACCTATTTACGTGAGAAAATACGAGAGATACACACAGTAAAACGTAATATTCTGAACTTGCATGATGATATAGAGACGCACGATCCTATAGACCACCTAACGGTGTGGAAGATTAGGCCCATACATATCAACATCTATCATCGATTAACAATCAAAATGCAGATATAGTATCACCCTTGAGTGATTTGCTTTTTTCTTTTGCCAAAGTTTGGTGACCGGCTATGGGGCTGACCCGTTGGTACTCTAAGAGCATATAAGAATAAGGTTATAATGTTGATCTTGAAGCCGATATTGACCGATTTAGTGACAGCTAACGGATGATTTTGGAAGTATTTTTTAAGAAAAACCTTAGTTATACTAGCACGAGGAATTCTTAAAAACTCCTAATTTATGAAGGTGTTTCAACATACGTAAATTGCATATGGACAAACATCCAGACCTGAATAAAATATTTGTAGGCCATACAAATCTCGTTTCATTTTAGAATCGAACTTGTAGTCAACAGTACTACAGCAAAACGCTAAGCAACTGTACTACCAAAGCTTATCACCTTCATTAGAGTAGCTCTGTGGCATTTTGTTACGTAGTAGAGGTACTAGCATCTTGCGGCTAATGTATGAAAGGGTATGGCCGGGGAAGGTCCTCATTCTCACGGAATATCGGCGTAAAATAGCAACATAATGCTGACAACGCATCTGACATTTTAAATCGAGAATAAATTTAGTTGCAGCATTCACTAAATCGTTCGTTTGTCACCATTACTTCCATCAAAAAAATAACGATTGATCGTATCGTATTTCATTGCTTTCGTACAATATTTTGAGCTCTTAGATTGCAACAGAATCGATTTCCACCGATGTTACACAATAGTACCGTAGATTCTAACAACAAAGAAAACACGTACTTACACACATTTTGGTATACCATAGGATTTAAAACCAGGGCCTGTGGCGTAGTCAGGTACTATGACCACTGAGCTAACATATAAATATAATAATAGTATTAATGCGATTTTTGTCCGTTTTAATCAAATGCGACGGCGTATTATTAATTTCCTAAGCGATGCATCGAGATCGCAGTGACAGCTTTGATCGATTGCTCTAATTACCAACACCTCGATACACGCTTAAATGTAAATAAACCTTAGGAATACCACAAAATTCTTTAATTTTTATGAAAATCAACACTAATTGCTTATTTATTTACACCTTATAAGATATTTAAGCCCATTTAGCTACAAGAACCACAAATATTTAGCTATAAACGGATTAAAAATATTATAATAAAAAGCACGACTTTTGGCGGGAACGTGATGCGCCGGCGGATTACCTACTTCTCTCGTTTTATTGTACATAATATAATGATTCAAAGTGGATTTTCATTCGTAAAGGTTGTCTGTAAATGATGTGAAATATAAAAGGCTGTCTGTTGACTTTACTGCCCTCAAAACCTCCCAATTACGTCAATGTGACGAATCAACATATTCTGAAGTAGTTTTTAAACAAATTATTATAAAAGGCAATTTCTTATTACTTGAAACTAGCAAAACTACAACATCACGTGTTCATTACCTAAGTAAAAAAACGCACAGATTAATATACAATATAGTAATATACCCACAGAGTAATATCCGTCAATCTATAAGAATATTTGGTAACACTATTAATAATCCAACGTACAAGCCCGCCAGTAATAGGCAGCACTTTTCGGGATTGCACAAACAGAGACGAGTCGATTAAAATTAAGCAACATTATCCAGATTGATCTAATGTAATCCGACACTTATAAAGCTTAAGAAGCACTTGCCACATGATGAGTATGAGCGCGGGAAAACAACAAGGAATATGGAGGGAAAATTTTAATTTCGATTGAGACACGTCCGTCGTTATGAAAGATTGATTTGTGATTTAAAGTAAGGCTTGTTCTGACGTAGGAACAATCTATCGATACTTCGAGTACAATTTATTATGTAACACAAAGTGATGTGTGTTTATGATGACAATATGTCCTTTTATATTAACATACGTACATAGAAACTAAATTTCAAGCCTGTCACTTAAAGGAGTAGGCAGAGACGAACTTAAATTTGCCACGATCCTGATACAGCTACCATGCATCTTTGACATCATATACAACACATACCACGAGTATGCTCAATATATGCAAGCTCGGCGGTTAAGGTGCTAATCTTAATTTGGTGTATCTTCAATATATCGCCAATTTGGTCGATAAACTTCCTTACAGGGCGTCCCTTAATGACTCTACCACCAATTTCTGCAGTATAAAACTTTGTCACTCTCTTTTATACAACACACCATCTTGTTCCACAGGTTGGTCTGCGAGGTCGGGAGGGAACAGATCCCGCTCGGGGACGATGTCGCAAAGGTGTTCGGACCTACCCTTGATTATGGTGTTTTACTGTCAGAATGAGGATAAAAAAGGAGCACACAGTACACCTGTAGGTAGGTGGATTATGTGGCCTATAGATATCTACATCTATCCTCGATTAAGAATCAAAATGCAGATACGCTGCAACCTCTGAGGGCTAAGATGCAATGCTTCGTTTCCTTTAAAACGGGTCTTCGGTTCTGAACACTCACCAAACGAAACACTGCAGCATTAAGCTGTTATTTTACGCTGGTATTCTGTGAGAGCATGGCTTACCCCGGTCGAGCCGCCCCATTCGTGCTACAATCATAATATATAGCTGCAGCGTGGCTCTACCAAGTCTATTTCAAGTATTATGTAAGAATTGGGGCTTCCGGGGTTGCAAGCGCACTGACTTTCAGTTAAGGATACGTCAAATATCTTGCTTTCCAACTACAGGAGCATAGAGCATATCAAATATCAAAAGTTTATAACGACCAACGCCGTGCAATGGTGGCGTGAGAGAATCCCATAACATGGCGCGGTTGTCGTAATGGGCGGTAGATGGAAAATTATACAGATATAAAAAAAACAGACTTGTTCATTTTTTTTTCTTGTTGTTGTTTGTCATCTACCTCACACCCCTGGCTCCGCTGAAAATAAGCGTTACGAATATCTTCAATTCGTGACCTAAAGCTCAGTTGATACCATTTTGGTGCATACGTTATTCCTTTTTTTTTTAAATATTTTTGTTAAGATAACAAAAATCTGTTTTACTTTTTTATAATGTTTGTGTCAAATAAAATTATTTTTTTCTTTTTTCTAAAATAATATAAAGACTACAGTTTTGTTGTTAGCGGTAAGCAAACCACGTACCACAAAACAAACCTGGCAAGCGGGTTGGCATACCAAGCGTGGCAACTACTGCAAAATCTTTTTTAAGCAATCTAAGGGCCTGTGTGCAGCAGTAGAGCTTTGATAGAGTGTAATAAATGAACGAGTAACTATTGGTAGCGTGGAGCTACTTAATATATATAATATACTTTATACGTGGTAGAGCCATGCTGCAGTTATATTAAAAATATAGTTGTAGCACGAATGGGTCGGCTCGACCGGG
>DWHP01008197.1:0-10642 GCA_018247895.1 Parnassius honrathi | reverse complement strand
CTGTGTTTCGTATGGTGAGTGTAGAGAACCGGAGACCCTTTTTACTGGAAATGAGGCATTTCATCTTAGTCCTCACGTTTGACAACGCATCTGCATTTTGATTCGTAATCGAGGACACATGTAGGTGTCTATGGGCCACAGCAACCACTTACCATCAGGTGGACTGTGTCCTCGTTTGTCACCCTTTCCAATACAAAAAAAGTTTTCCAGCGAGAGGTCACGTCACTCGTCGCTACGCCTGACATTTGCCATGCATACCACGATACTTGTAATGCACTATTATAGTGTTATCGACATTTCTTAGTTATTTAGTAAGTAATATATTTTATTATTATTTTTGATGACCTACAATGTTTATTTTATAATGACAAGAAATTATGATTCGGACGCAATGGGAACCGAAAGCAAGCTATTTTTAGCAAATAAAAGAATACGAAAAAATTTAGAAAATTTAGCTAAAAGTTTGGTAAATTGGTTTTATACCCGATTATGCTTACTTGTTTATGGTTCGACTTCAGGTATTGTAAGAAAATCCCAAATGCTGATGAGATGAGAATGGAAAAATGATGAGAATGGATATTGCGATTTTGTTTTACCAAAAGATAGGACAATTATTGAAATATCTTGAACAGCAGTATTAGTAAAGAAAAAAGAGCTGACCTTAATTAAATTGATGAACTTCTTTGTAAAATGTGTGGTGAGAATTTAAAGCTCGAAACAGTAACCTAAGGCGAATAAAATGGGCATAAATCAACAATCTATAGCAGGAATTATACGCACTGTTGCTGAATATATCCAGCTTCATATTGTTCTTGCCTAAGGAAACATCCCACCGTACCTCTGCGGTTATACATATAGTAACGCGTCATTCGAAAGTAATGCGTAGCTTGCAAATGATGGGAACAAACGTCGGAGCATTGTATGGCTGAGGCTAGGAAAGAAAAGTTGGAGCATGTGAAACTCATCGGAAATATGTCGTCTGAAGGAATACCAATGATTGTCTTAATTGCAGGCGCATGTTGAGTAAACATTACTTGACGGACCTAGACCCGTTAAACCGATAACCGACTATTTTTTTATGTTCGAAACAATATTTAATATCCCTTCAAATTATTTTAGAATTGTAATAAATAAATTGCACATTATTTTTTGCACATACGACGGACATATACATGGCGGACGACTGACCAGCTCCGTCCACATATTGAGCTGAATGGCCATCTCAATTTTTATTTATATGCAATATACAAGTTATATAACAATTTTCAGCTTTAGTAAATTAATTTTATTACCTAGGCATATACAACACCTTTGATAGCGCAACTGAGTCTCAGTTTCGCTTGACTAACCGCAGTAAAGTTTGTGTACACAACTGTTGTAATGAACTATAAAAAACTAGTCTTAGTAAACTCAAACAGTTTTTTAAGCGCTGACTTTTGGACTATATTAAGTTTAGTAAGGTATAATATATAAAATATGACGGAAAACTGTATCAATGTGTGTGTGCGTAAGTTAGCTTTTAATTCGAATATCTAAATTTCAGCACGTCAAAATGTATCTACATCCTGTATTTTTCTGGTATTGTAATGTAGTGTGTTTTTGTTCATTTTTAAATTTTCATGTACCACCGAGATTCCCAAGGGGCAGGCCCATAACACCAATAACAGAGAAGGCTAATCCCCACCTTTCATTCCTAACATAATAACAGTCTGATACAATGTACAGGGAGTTGATTGATGCAGGTATTTTTACACCATACTTTTTAATAAACTTTTGGAGTCTTATGTTCAAAAATATACTTTTTAATGACTATGACGATATGTATGGCATAAATATTGGATGTAACAGTTATTTAAACGAAGGGCTCGTGGCAATAAAGTCAGTCTAATAGGCAAAGTAGCCTTCATAATAGACCTATAAAAACTCGCGAGAAGGAACATATAGCTGACGTGAAGCACCGCCGCTCCGGGAAGTCTGCAGTCTACGAACATATTCAAGATCGTCCCCACCATTACATTAGATTTGATAAACCACAAATCCTCGCAAAAGAACACCGATTTCTACCAAGGATGATACGCGAGGCTATTGAAATTAAAAAAAACATCCAAATTACAATAGAGAAGATGGATGGGTGCTGCCATCTGCTTTGGATCCTATAATTAACAAAATTAAACCCAAACGCAAGCGTACCACTGCAAGACTAAATGATACTATAAGCTCGTTTTGCGTAAATCGGACCAAAAACTTATATTCAAAAACTGAAGGTTAGTGCGTCTACTAACTACGACATTGGGACGTCATGTATCTCAGTATCCTCCCCCCATCCGTGATCATGCGTGCTGTAAAGCACCCGAAACGTCAGGATAACAAAAATAAGTTTAAGTAGTAATTAAACACGTTAAAATCCGTAAATAATAGTTTTATTCAACGTGTAGTGTTCGCGTAAATTAAAGAAATCATTACAATCCAGTCATTAAGATCTATGCTGCTTACGGTTACACTGGAGTTAATACTGCCTGATTTTATCTCGAAGTTACCAGTCTAATCATAAGCTACTGCTTGCTGATTTGTAGCGTTAAAGTTACTATTATTTATTTTACTATGTAAATGACTGCCTCGTTGGTGTAGTGATCGTAAAGGTGACTGCTGATTATGTCGTCCAGGGTTCAGTTTCCAGGTAGGCCAAAAATCAGTTACTGAGTTTTTCTGTCAAGAAATTCTCTGTAGCCTGCGCCTGATCTCTCTGTAGTTGTATCTTTTTACAGTCCTATCGGACTCTGTTTAATATATATATATATATATATATATGTGTGTATGTCGCAGCCGACTAGCTTAATCAGCCTTTCAGTTGACAGCCTAGCCTTTTACCTTAACGGTGTCGTTCAACTAGCTGCCTAAATAATATTCAGCCGTAGCGTTTGTTAAAACATTTAATAAACTGGCTGGCTAATGCTCAGCCTATTCGAACGATAGGGTGACACAGCGCCGTTCAACTAGCGGCCTAACCTACTCTCGCTGATATTACAACATATTTGCAATGTTGTATCATACGCAGCGCTGAATATCATTCAGACCCCTAATTAAACATAAAAAGGCTAAACTGTTTACTGAACGGCCAATTAAGCTAGATAGCTGCGACAGCTTGTACTATTTTTTATTAAACTTTGGAAAACAACGTCAAATTTGTTATTTGCCGATGCCATATTGACAGTTTAGAGAGTTTCAGCGCTAGGTGGCGGAAAGTGGAACTAAATTGAAATCAATAGGTAAGTAATGTAACGTCATCATCAGGCATCAACGTTTTATAGGTACGGTAGCAATTTAATGATAAAATTTTAGTTATTTTATTTATTTATTTTATAGAATAAGGGTGACAAACGAGCACACAATCTACCTAATGATAAGTGGATGCTGTGGCCCATAGACATCTACATTTATCTTCAATAAAGAATCGAAATGCAGATGCGTTGCCAGTGCCAGCTCTGAGGACTGAGATGAAATGCCTCGCTTCCAGTGATAAGGATCTCCGGTTCTCTACACTCACCATACGAAACACAGCAGGATTAAGCCGCTATTATACGCTGGTATTCTGTGAGAGCGTGGTCCTACCCCGGTCGCGCCGACCCATTCGTGCTACAACTATACTTCTAATATAACTGCAGCTTGGCTCTACCACGTATAATATTTCAAATAACAAGAAATAAGTCTATTGTTATATACGTAAGAATAATATGTTTCTACATTTGGCACATGGTTTTATACAAAAGTTCCTTTAAAAAGTGTTTGAATAGAAAACAATCGCCATTCTTTCCCTTGCCTTTATAATTGTTTGGGACATGGCGATATCCTTGAGTCCCGAGGGAGTTCTTGCTTAAATCCTTTTCTTTACGTCGGAATTAATCTTTTGCTGCGAGGGTCACAATTGATTAGCATCGTTTTACACAGACTTAAACTGTAGCAGCTGACGCACTTTTAACGAGTTTTACCATTATCCATATCTTAAATAATACTAGCTGTTACCCGACGCGTTGCTGTCGCAGACGAAATAATTGTGGAAATGTAGTTTTAAATTTGAAAGAGTTTTATCGCTTATTTAAGAATGATAATACATTCATTGAAGTTGAATGATATATTATTTTCAAACAAATTTGTCGGTATGATACTCGCGCCACCTACTATAAGTTAATTAACCTAGTTAATTACCTTATGAGCACACGGACCACCTGATGGTAAATGTTAGCTGTGGCACATAGACATCCAATCCTCGATTGCAAATCAAAATGCAAATGCGTTGTCAACCGACAGGACGAAGATGGAACTTTTCCTGTAAAAATGATCTCCGGTTCTCTACACTCACCATACGAAAAAGCAGCATTAAGCTGCTATTGGATGCTGGTACTCTGTGGGAGCGTGGTCCTTCCCAGGTCGATACGACTCATTCGTGCTACAATTATATACTGTTACTATATGTGCAGCATGGCTCTACCACGTAATCAATGCTTTTTACACGAGAGGCTCAAATGGAGGGTATTGTTTTTTTGAGATTTGTTTTGTTTTTAATATGTCTATTTCTTTGACACACTCTGCAGAATAAACGGCTTAATAAATTTAAACATAATATAAGGTGTTGTTAAATTAGTCTTAATCGAGACATAGTCTATATAATATTAATAAATTGCATGTGCAATTACAGAAAAAGGATGAAGAAGGTTTTTATCTTCGGTAAACTTTTAAACACAGTCAGGTTTTTTAAAACATTAATTTATACGATTCAATAAAATCGTTGAACGTTGAAATACATCGCAAGGCTAAAAAGCTTTTTTTTGTTAGTAGTCTAAAGAAAGTCAATTTCAAAAGGCTGATTTATTCACAACTTCTAAGGCAGTCGCTAAGCTTATAAAACCTACCTTGTGTTGAGTACTCGTATCCGATAGAAACGTAATAAGCTTTATTTCTATCTGTTATTCAAGTCCCAGTCACTTTTAAAAATGTGACGGATATTCTCGCAATCACGCCGTTCTTGCAGTGTTGGCATTGTTAATTTTTATTAGATTTGTGATCTAGTTATGCTGTGTACCAAAATTCAGTGATAAGATGTTTTATAATTAGTAAACCTTACATTGACCACATATATTTTAAATACCTTATGGCTCCATTGTAAAAATGTCCATTATCTCGTTTATCTGAATGATATAAGCAAAAGACGATACAAACTAAAAATGTCCCTTTTTGGTTTGAAGATAATGTCGTAATTCCGTCTTGAAATTGGCGAGACAAAATGTATACAAACGAAACAGAGAAAAAGATAGAGAGAAAGGAACATAGAGAGACACAAGGGCAGACAGAATATCGGCCTTATGGCTGCCACTTCCCACCACTTATAATATTTTTATAGAATACGAGTGCAAAAGAGCACACAGTCCAATTGGACCGACTAATGTCCAATTAGGAGTTTTGGTTCTTGGCGAGGTTAAGATTACGATGCTTTATTTTTCTTTTCTTTTTATTTTGTAATACTGAGGTGAAAAATGAACTTGACATCAAATGGACTGTAAACTTAAAACAAGGAAAGCTTTAGAGGTGACAACGCATTTGAAGCCTTCCTTATTTTAAGTTACACAGTCCATTTGATGGTAAGTTTGATTTTAAGCCTCTTTCCCAGTAAAAATGGTCTTACATTCACCATCATATGAACCATCATATCTCACGGCCATACGAAACACAACATCATCGCAGCTTAACGACATCACAGTTGGGAAACGAATGTACTTATGCTGTTAATGTATTTTCTGGGGTTCTATTGTGAAAGCGCACACATTGCCACTAGAATGAATTATATTCAAGCTTAGTCAGATATATCTTGGTAGTATCGTCTACACCTTGCTCGATGAACGCGTCCTTTTAGAGTAGATCTAAAACAAAAAGTTGCAACACGAACGCAACCTAACGCTTCTAAAATGTCATTCGTTTTGCCGCGTTTAATGAACGATCATCAATTTGCATTTGCGCAGTAAATTTCGAAAGTTTTTGTACAAATTATTCTTTTTGCATTGGTTTAAAATGCCTAAAAGACGAAGGGAGTCAACAGAAGTTTTTTTTGGAAAGGAAGTTAAACAAATATAAGAAGAAATATGAACGTTGTAAAAGACGTAAAGACAAAAATTCAAAAGATAATAGAAACAAAAATGAGGCTGGCTATGTTGGTAAATCTGCATTTATTATGTTTCAATTTTTTATAAAATTATGAAAATAATTAACCGATTTATATGGAACTTTAAAGATATATAATATATACTCTTTCAAAGTTAAACAAATCGTTTTAAAAGATCATTAATGTTGGCATTTAAACCGTGAATGTTTTATAGGGAATTAAAAATTAGTTAGGTTTACATATCCTCTAACCAAAACACACAATTTTCTGTGTATAAACATTTGAGACTATCCCGTGGGATATAGTCACGACTTTACCCGTGGGGATTAGTCGGCCAGTCATAATACGCCTGGTTATAATATGTCACAAACTCATAAAGCGAGTGTCGCTTTTGACTTATCCCGTGGGGATAATAGTCATGCCAGGTACCATTAATATGGAGGCCTCTTAAAGTGAGTGTCACTATTAAATCATTAAATTAATACTATAGTTAAAAACCATAAGTAATTTATAGACTTTACATCTCTAAACAATGGGAGAGTGAAATGAAGGCAAATATAAGAAAATTTGCATAATGTGTGTATACTATTATAATTATTAAATATCAGTGGAAAGTATTGAATCAGAAGAGGAGATTATGCTTGAAAATATTGAACCAGAGGAAGAGGAGGAGGTAGAAATAATGGAAGTTAAAGAAGAACAGTTAGAAGAGGATATAGAAACCATGGGTCATCTGATTAATACTGAACCTTCTCGAGGTCAAGCAATACACCCTAAGATATATAAAAGAGTCGAAGGTATTATGATGGAAGGTCTGAATAAGAGAAAAATTGAAAAATTTATCAAGGAACAACTAATACCGAAAAATACCATTTTGTTAAAAGCACCACTACTGAATCCTGAATTACATATGGTAGCGGATTCGGTTAAAAGAAGAGACAAGAAAATTGAAAACCGCCAAAATCTATTAGGGTTAGCCACATGTTCTTTATTAAAATGTATAGATAATTTAACAAAACAAACATTTAATAAATTAGAATTAAAATAGTTAAAAACTGCTAAATGGGAATTATCAGATGATAAGATTTTAACAGGGTGGTTACAATGTTTGGCCAGCCAGACATTGACCTTTTTGCATCTGGCTTGTCATGGCGAGGTGGTCTAATTTCTACTTTTATGCATTTCCACCATTTTCATGTTCTTTTAAAAACAATTCAAAAAATTAATAATGAAAAGACAAGGGTCATCATTATTTTCCCTGTTTGGACTGCTCAGCCCTATCCTATGATGAAATCAATGATAGACTCCGAAGTAATTTACTTTCAACCTTCATCAGAACTCTTATCTTCTCCTTTCAGGACACCACAGCCACTCGATGCACAACTTACCCAGGGGGCATGCGTATTATCAGGACAGCGTTCCAATTTAAAAAAAAGACCCAGAGTCGGCATGTGATTTGATGTTAGAATCTCTGTCATCAAATACATTAAAACAGTATAATACATGCTTAAAACATTAGTGGCATTACTGTATTCAAAATAAACATGAAATCTATGGGGCATCAGTGCCTAATATAATAGCATATATAACAGAGTTATATAATAAAGGGTGCAGTTATCAGACTCTTAACAGCCATAGATCAACTCTTTCCTTAATAATAGGATCACATTTAGGGACAGATGAAAGAATAAAAAGGTGGTTTAAAGGAGTATATAGACTTAGACCGCAAACTCCAGAATATAGTGTGACATGGGACCCTTCAATACTCCTAAATTAAATAGTATCCACTTGAATCACTTGCCTTAGATAAACTAACCAAAAAATGGGTTATGTTGATTGCCCTTAGCACTGGGCAAAGGATACAGACTATCTTTAATTAAATTAAGGGATGTAAGTGTGACTGAGACAGATGTTACAACACTAGTTTCAGACTTACATAAAACATCTGCACCTGGGAGACAACAGCCAATGTTAAACCTACCATATTTTAAAGAAAACCCTGAGATTTACCCAGCAAAATCTTTATTATTTTACATTTATACCACTGGAAAACTGAGAGACCAGGAAGGATGAACAAAAAATATCTTTGTAACATTCAGAAAACCGTATAGAGCAGCTACATGTCAGAGCATAAGTAGGTGGCTTAAACAAGTAATGAGCAAAAGTGGTATTGATACAAGCACATTTACATCACATTCAACTAGACATGCCTAGACGTCTAGTGCTCTAAGACAAGGACATACAATAGATAACATATTAAAGACAGTTGGATGGTCAGCAAACTCTCAAACTTTTGCAAGGCATTATAATAGACCTCTGTTAAATGATAACCACCTGTTTGCAAACAGTATGTAGGACAAACTCTACTTGATTTAAATTTATTTTAGAAATATTTCTATTTTACATATTATTACTACTTAGTTGTGATAACAACCTACTTTTGGTTTTTGTTCAGTAAGGTAACATTTTAATAAAAGTTGATTTTAAATATTAGTATTCTTTGAATCTTTCTCTCTTATAGTTTTAAGTTCCAATTTAATATGCAAATGCAGTGAGAATCTATATGTTTACTCATTAACTTAAACATCTACCAAGTTATCTCGGACTAAGCATGAGTATAATTACATAATTAAATGAACTTACCTTAAGTGAAGTGAAATTTTAATTATATGAAGAGATTAGTCTGAGATATGAATTCCCTACCCTTCCCACTTAATAAGTTTGCAACTTATTGAGTGAGGAGGGTAGAATCTATTGTTTACTTGGGTTAATAAATCCAAGTAAACAATAGATTCTAATATTTACTCTAAAAAGAATGACATTTGAGAAGCGTTAGGTTGCGTTCGTGTTGCAACTTTTTGTTTTAGATCTACTCTAAAAGGATGCGTTCATCGAGCAAGGTGTAGACGATACTACCAAGTTATATCAGACTAAGCTCTTCATATATTTAAAATTGAACTTGCCTGGTAAGTTCGTTTAATTATGTAATGATAACTGATACTAATAAGTTGAATTATTTGAAACTTGAATGTTAAAATTACTTATATTTTAAAAATTCGTAAATGTATAGAGACGTCAAAATAAATATATAGTTTCCTTAAATTATTGTCTTTGAAACTCTTTAGGTTTTAAATCGTGGATTATATTAATAGAATAGTGGATTTATTATAATTGAATAGATTTTTATCCAAAAAATGTCCTATCGAACAATTTGGTCTACTCTAATGAACATTGCTTGCATATACGACAGCTGTTAAATAAATCCGTTACCAGTAACAAATCATTTTGTTTCATAACTGACAAAGGGCTTCCTAAATGAACAACGTATCTAGCTCAAATCTTGCTCAAATCAATTAATCAATAAACAAAACCCGATTGAGCCGCAGCGTCGAGTCTGAACAAGCACCACGTCCACAGCGACACCTACGCCTAAATATTGCGGGGAAAGTCAATTGAGATGACATTCATAACATCCATTTTAATCGGTAAATCATAATACAGACAGCTAGCTGCCTGTCGTACAGAGGGGGCTCACTGTTGTACTCTATTGCTTTGTCAATTCATAAACTAAAATTATTCATAGACTTACATAAATTTGTTTTCAAATGTGACTTAAACAAAGTAAAATTCAATACTTGGGGACAACGGGATAGTAAAACCGCAATCTATCGAAGAAAGGCCGTTCTAACATTCCCCATAGTTGCATCTTACGGCACCATTACCGTTACATCCACAGAAAAGACAAATTATTACTATTTCCGTGGTTACACCTTATCAAAAGGCCACTGCTGTGAACAGTCTGCCCCATAGAATGTCTCATGAATGGTGCCGGTTGGCAGGCTGGTGGGCTACCACAGATTATTTTTTTAGCTGTTAAAAGAGAGACGCCAAGGGCGTTGTCAAGGTTTGAGCAGGGAGGTGCAGCTGTCCCGCCTCTCCCCATAGAGACTCAAAGTGAAATGCAAAGCTAGTCTTATTTTATGGTACCGTCAAGAGGTTTTGGAGCTTTACACATTGGAAATTGTTCTTATTACCGCCGTAGAGGTAAGACTTGCAACATAAATATAAAGCTTCATGGGTGATTTTATACTATCGCGGTCAGCTCGTTTTTTGGCTCTGGAAAATCGAAAAATTATCCGATTTCGATTTTTTTTTTTAAATCTTTATTATTACGGCGGATTTACGAAAAAATCACAAAAATTAAAAAAAATTAAAACTTATACTAGATTCAAGGCTTTAAACGTTCATGAAAATGCACTCATTCACGTATAATTGTTGATAACATTTTTTTAAATAATGTGAAGTTGTGATATTTTTTTTTCGTAATCTACACATAAAAACGAACATTTGAAAAAATATTTAAAAAACGTTTTTTCGTTAATTTTTAATTTTGGTCTTTATTGAGTGTAAGTAAGTGGCACTACTCCGGAGGCGTGGAGCAGAAGTGCGGTGGTCTTGTTCTTCAAGAAAGGTGACAACGCCCTCTTGAAG
>DWHP01008196.1:0-10642 GCA_018247895.1 Parnassius honrathi | reverse complement strand
GATCAGCCTCGCAATCCAGCGAGGCAACTCGGCCAGTCTTCTGGGCAAAAAAGACGGCGGCGATTTAGCAAGAATTTTTTACTTAAGTTAAGCTTTTTATACTGTATAATTTTGTAAACTACTATTTTCCTTTAATTTGTCTATTACGTTAATTAGAAATAGTTATGTTTTAATTTCACTAAATTATGTAACTAATAAAAAATACTAAAATAAACTAAATGGTTGTTGGTTAACATACTTGTAATGTGTAAAAATGGTTAATATTTCTTAGTTTGAAGAGTCTTCATGTGTATAAACATAATGTAACATATTATTCTATAATCACGTACACTATCATTGCGATCTTGATACTACAGACAGCAATACCACTTTATTTGGCATCGGTGTAAGCTATTTACTGGAATATATTCTTCACTACCAATAATACACACCATGATATGTTATCAGTGTTATATCAGAATATAAAATTATTATGAAATATTGTATCAGAAATTTACTCTTAAATGGATAAACTAATAATTTTATAATTATAATAAATTGTACCGTGTAGTGGCGGTGTAAGAATGTCCACTACCCTATATCATCCCGTGGATGTTATAAGACGCGGCAGAGGTAAACAAATAAGGAAATCGGCAGCGGCGTCTTCCTAATAACACACAAAAATAAAAATAAACTGTGGTTGCCATCCCACTTGCCAAGAAACAGAAACAAAAACTTTTGTATTCGATATAGATTATAAATAAACGATGTTGAAATTCGCTTTTCTATTTACTTTCGAATTAAACCCATGTGACTTCCGGGATACCAACTGTAGCAACTATGGCAAATATCCACTCTATGAGGCAATCTATGTAAAAAAAACGACGAGTTGCACTCCGGGAGTGCCGGATGAAGTGAAAACTGCGCATGCATACATTTTCGTCGCGCCGTAGAAAGATAGGGGGATACTTCCTCTCCTAAGCCGCGCCCGCTGTCTCTTTCCATCCGTCTTACGCATTTTCGATCAGGCCACGTGACCTGACGCGAGTTTAACATTTTTTACCCAGTACAGAAAAAGTGTACAACGCCGCTAAAGAAGTTTTCACTTCAAAAATAAAGAAAAATAGCGTAAATAAAGTATTATTTATTCGACATAAAAAAAATTTCCACACGTTATCTTTACCTACATTCTATGTTTAAGTCAAGATAACACTGTTTCTTACATCCCCCCAAGCATTCATTAAATAATGAACTTTGTAAATAACGCTAGTGGCGGTGTAAGTCATATCCTCCCGTTGGTGTCCTAAGAGGCGAAAGAGGGAGTAAAATCCGTAGATGGGCGGCAGCTTCTTCCTAATAACTATTAAGAAGAACTGCCGCTGCCAACCTACTTGCCAAGCGTGGCAACTTATGTTCGACGGCGGACTTTAATAGGCTGTAACGATAAATAACCCCGAAGTAATGGGAATGCTGGCTGGCATGACACGATTTTGAATTAAAGAACAATAGCATTAGAAATAAAACAGAAAAATATTTTGTCACTAATGTATAGTGGATAAAACTGAAAAATTGTCAAAATTATTTCCTTCCGCATATAACTTATTATTATATTGTATATCATTGCCATCTTTAAGTAATGTATGTATTTGATTAATTCTTTTGGTAAACATTAAAATTAAACCTTGAAAATCATTAATGTATGTAAAATAAAGTATAAGACGAAAGTTATGGTTTTTGAAAGAGAGAGAAATAAGAATAGAAGGGGAGTTGATCGAGCACGTAGATGAGTTCGTATATTTGGGTTGCGTATTTAGCAGGGATAGGAGATATTATAAGTATATAGAACGATGAGTGAACGCAGCAAATAGAGTAAATGGGCCCTACACTATTGTGAAGAGTCAAAATATGTCAAAAAGAAATTTTGTGATAAGAGAAGAGTGTGATTTGCAAGATAAAGTTGTGACCAGGATTAAAAAAGGAATGCTTCGGTGGTTTGGTAATGTGGAAAGAATAAATGAGGAAAGAGTGACAGAAAAATTATGTTGCAGAAGTGAAAGGCATAGTCGGAAAGGGACGTCCTAGGCGAAAATTAATCGACCAAATTAGCGATTTATTTAAAACGGGCCAAAGTAGGAGTATCCTTAACCGACGAGCATGTATGCGTAGGTATATGGATGTGAAGGAGGCGAGACAGGTGTGTCAGGATCGTGCCAAATGGAAGAGTGTAGTCTTTGCCTACCCCTCTGGGTGACAGGCGTAAGTATTTGTGTGTAAAGTATATTTTCGTACTTTATTGGTCTCATAAAGTATTAAGTATGTTTGCCCGAAATATCGTACAATAGTTTATTATAAAGTACCGGTGACAACTCCTGGTTCCAATAGAGAGCGTACAGCGGGGTGTAATTACACGCCGAACGTTCTGTTTGGCGTGTAATTACACCCACAATTATAATGATTTCCCATTTTTACGTGAATACTTCGCATTAAATGGAACTAATTTTACGGATTTTATCGCCTTTAATTTTAATCTCTGAAGTTTTGGGCGTTTCAATCTTCTTTGTGACCATATGTGCTGTAAAGAGCCCGAAACGTCTGAATTAAAAAGTTAAAATTAAACGCAATATAATCCATAAAATTTGTTTCATTTAACACACTCTTGTAATTATAGTGTCCGGAATATCAAGCATTTATAATGTATATACAGAATGTACCCACTTCACCACACGTCTTGTCAAACTTGTTAAACTCAATACTTAGCCTGAAAATGAGACCTCAGTAAAGAACGGGTGGTAGAGGACACAGCGTAGCATTATGACAAACAACACGCTGTTGAGTTCACGAAACTATGACTGCCTCATTGATCTAGTAGATGGAATACATTCTATCACAATACGCAACACAGCAGCATTATGCTGCTAATTTACGCTAGTATTCTATGAAAGCGTGGCCTATCCTCGTTCAAACCGACTCCAGCCAAAATACAGCTCTACCGAGGCTCCACTTTTTTATAAGTTGTTTATATCTAATCCAATAAGTAAGTACGTTACGATCCAAAAAGCATACTATTAGAAAATTTCTCCATGAATTACAGTTCTGAATAACCTAAAGGCATTCTAAACCCAAAAATTACGGTCCATAACCAACAATGAGGTATGCAAATTCCGACCCCGGGGTAGAAGAGGCTACCATTAGTTACAATACGCGTTAGACACTACAACCGTGGTTATTATCATCAAATTTTTGAAGGTCATCTCGAAGTCAGTACTTGTAACATTTAAATAGCTTTCTAAAATACGTAGTTTTTGTTTACTATTATATTTTATTTGAAGAAAACCAGAGTCCGCTTATAAAGACATTTTTAATCCAATAACCTATATAAATAGCTTTTAGAACGAACAATTTTAATAATTATTTACCCATCAACACTAGCGTAATGGCAGGGTGCGGACCCGGAACTCAAAAGGTCGTGGGTTGGAATCCCACATTTGACTGTCGTGAACCACTCCTAATACAAGCATTTTAAGCGTACTAGGAGTGATTAGAGGGAATATTAGAAACATTTACAGCACTGCTTGCATTTAAAAAGAAGGAGGCCTTGCCAGCACGACTAAAAATTAAAAAGATAGCTTAGTTTTTTTAAAATTTTTAAAGCAGAAACCGTAAATAGATCTGCTATCTCGAAAGCCAGTCGTCCTCCGACCTTGCCCAACAATCTAAATCCCATCCCGCCAGCTCTCGACGTCAGCACGCTTAAAAGGAGCATCGTCACGCAAACACCATGCGCCATGATTAAAAATCAGCAAACATCACGCCATCCATTGACATAGTGCTGTTATCAGAGCCCGCGTACGTCAGCTCGCGTGTCGGCGAACACGTGGTCACGTCTAGCTGTTATGTAAACACGCAAACCCGCAAGGAGGGCACGCGAGCTAACCGCACGCAGAAGCTCTGTGCGTAGCCAAGCTTTGGTAAATCACGCTAGCTCGTTTGTTGGCGTCGGTATTGAACTCGGATCGCCACGTTCTCGGCGCATACGTGACAGGATTTGCATGTTGAAACTTATCGTCGGTGTTTGGACTGATGCGCACAACTTGCCTTGACTGTTATGAAAACTATTTTATTGTTGAAATAATACATAATTACCGATTATGTTATCAGTGTAGTGGCGGTGTAATAATCTCATCCCATATCATCGCATCCATGACGCAAGAGGCGAACAATTTCAAGAGGTTTCATACGTGGTAGAGCCACGCTGCTGCTACTCGTATATTACGTTGGTAGCACGAATGGGCCGGCTGGACCGGGGAAGGTCTACGTTCTCACAAAACACCAGCGTAATACTACTCTGTTTTGTATGGTGAATGTGGAGATCCGGAGACCCCTTTTTACTGGAAATGAGGCATTTCATCTTAGTCCTCAGGGGTGACAGTGCATCTGCGTTTTGATTCTAAATCGAGAATAAGTGTAGATGTCTATGGGCCACAGCATCCACTTACCATCAGGTGGACTGTGTGCTCGTTTATCACACTTATTCTATAAAAAAAACACTACAATATAAATTGTAGGTACTTGAAAACCCGCCTGCCAAGCGTAGTAACTATGGCAATTATCCCCCCTATGAGGCAATCTATGGAGGAGGCTTATGTACAGCTGCGAACATAGGCTGTAACGGTACAGCATGTGATCGCATATCTGTACTACTACACCTACGTGTATCCACCTGTATCCGATCCTTAAAGTATTCTGAATTCGAATCTGGAGTTTAGGTCAAAATTGCGAGAAATATACGTTTATTTGCTTTTTGTTCTAGAACGTCATGATATCAGCATATGATTATAGGATTGTCAATGACTTAGGCGCTGTATTCTAGTCCGCAAATACGCACATATACATCTGATAGACATAGCCTTCCGCTCATTTCTATGAGAGCCATGGAGAGACTAGTACGCCGCAGTGCGCTATTGTCTATCTCTTTCATTCCTAGAGTTTTCACCGTGATCTGAGATGCTTCTTCCTACTGATCCGTTTATTTCTAGATCGGACAAAATTAAGTTAGTTATTTCATCTACAGCTAGATACCCTTTTACTGGAAACGAGGTTTTCCACTCAGGGGTGATAACGTGGTTTGACGTTGTGATTAAAGACATTGACGATTTATGGCAAGCCGATCTAATTGACATGCAATCTGTTTCTAAAGAAAATTCTAATTACAAATACATATTGGCAGTTATTGTCACTTTTTAAAAATGTCCTTGAGTATATCCTATAAAAGAAAAGAATTTAGAACAAACGTTTGAAGCTGGCCGAGATTTATTCAGTAAAAATCGCATTCCTAAAAATTTACAAACTGATTTACGAACTGACTTTTACAACAAGAAACGTAAGAATTTGTTCTGTATTATCCATCTTTATTACTATTTTATAGTTTATAACTTTATAATAAAAATAGTGTTGTTTTTGTCGCCAAACCACACACTGCAATGCAACGCTGCCCATCCAATGGTTATTTGGAAAAAATATTTCTCCTGTTTTGTTCATATTTATGTTATCTTTTTTGGCGTACAATAAAGTGAAGGGAACAGGAGACCCTTTTTACTGGAAACGAGGCATTCCATCTTAGTCCTCAGTGGTGACAATGCATCTGCACTTTGATTCTTAGTCGAAGGTAAATGTAGATGTCTATGAGGCACAGCATCCACTCACCATCAAGTGGACTACGTGCTCTTTAGCCACCCTTATTCTATAAAAAAAAGCAAATTTTAAAATCTAAAAACACTCTTAGAAATGAGAGGACTGTGCCTAGTAGTGGGATATATATATATAGGATGTTACTATTTTATCTCTACAAGGTCAATGTCCTCTCAACAACAGCTGTAAAACAATGAGTTCAAATTGCAATTATAAATCGCCGCCATAAAACAGTTCCAAGTAAACAATTTCAACGAAGTGTTTAACAAGTAACGCTAATATGCCCGTTTGTTTTTTAACGTGGTTTTCAGTTGTAAGCTGAACTCTCTTCTGAACTTCTTCTTTTCTGTTTTGAAAGTAAGGTGCGGAGAACAGATTAGAATAATAAATTAAATTTTGGAGCGTTTTAAATTTTTCCACTTAATATGTTACAGTGTGGCAGTGTTATATATATTATTAGTTGTAGCACGAATGGATCGGCTCAACGAGGACATTTTCATCATCATTGTATTATGTATTATTATTATTCCATCATCATGTAGATGTATTTGGGTCACAGCTTCCACTTACCATCAGGTGGACTGTGTGCTCGTTCGTCACCCTCATTCCTTAAAAAAGATCTTTACATAAGTAGCATAGATTATCTAGATATTATAAAACAAGTTAATATATTTGTATATATACGTACAATATTAGACACGAGAGCTAATGAGTTGTAGTCACGTTATGCGCTCTTGTCAGCTGACGGGTCGGGGTTCAAAGCCGGGGAGATCGCGACCAGATAATAGAGGGTGTACACCCTTGCGTCGAAAGCTTTTAAATGCTGTTCGTGTTTTTAAATAAAGCTGTTTTGTTGTCGTAAGATCTACGTATACTACTTGTATTTTTATATTATTTCTATTTATTTTTCTTAACTTATGCCAGTGTTTGTCTGGTAACCCACCTGTAATGGATACTGTATAATATGGGTGCTTACAGTCCACCCAATGATACCATCATCGACACCTGTAGAAAACTTCAGGCAAATAAGGCTACCGATACGTTGTAGCCTATCCAGGGACACCAAAATGCTTCAAAGCTGTTAGTTACTACACAGCATCTCTAAATCGAGAACTTCTTTTTAATCCGGAACCTAGCAATACACAGCTGCTGGGGAAAAATAGGTAAGTAGGTGGTTCCTAATAGATAATCTCCATCTACTTGATAAAAGCTGATCTTGATGATGATGACCAATCCCATTAGAATATAACACAAAAACAGAAAGCTTAACTAAGTTTAGTTTCCTCGTCTTTATAGACTAGTAACATTTTATAGCATTGGGTGACAAATGAGGACACAGTCCACCTGATGGTAAGAGGATGTTATGGCCCATAAAAATTCACATTTATCCTCAATTAACGATCAAAATGCAAATGCGTTCTCTGAGGACTAAGATGAAATATATTTCAGTAAAAAGGGTCTCCGGTTCTCTACACTCACCATACTAAACATAGCAGCATTACGCTGGTATTCTGTGAGAGCGTGGTCCTGCCCGGTCGAGTCGACCCATTCGGGCTGCAACTATAATATATCTGCAGCGGGGCTCTACCACATAAAAAATTTAATAGTTTTATTTAGCAATTTAATAGTCTCATGCACACATCAGGCGAATTGACCGTGTAATGGCAGTGTAAGAATATCCACTACCTCTTATCGCCCAAAGGGCTGCATAAGAGGCGACAGAAGAAAAAACCCTTTTATTCTGATGATGTGTGAGATGTGCGCCAATCTATACATATTATATAAGCAAAATAAAACTGACTGACTATTACGACATCTCAGGCACTATACAATCGATTGATTTGAAGTTAAGTATAGTTACTCATTTGGCAATATAGACGCTCACTAAGAACGGATTTTACGATAGTCTCGTAAAAAAATATTCCTTGATATTTTATATCTACGTTATCTATATATACGTCTATTATATATTACGAAGCGAGCGGATATCAGCTAGTGCCTTTCTAATAGCAACTAAAAATTGCGGTTGTCAAGCGTGGCAACAATGGCAAGTTCAGGGTGGCCTTTGTTCAGCGCTGGACCTTGATACGCTATAATGATTGAATGAATGATAGTTGACGACTCCGAGGTGCAGTGATTTAGCATTGAGTTGCTGCGCTGACCGCTGCGGGTCGAATCTCACACGAAAAAAATATAATTACACTCATAAAAATGAGAGAATACCTGTACACAGAAATAGATCGTATACTAACGTAGTTATCATATTTCTTTCTTATGTGAAACGTTCATGATCAATCCACATAGTCCTTGACGAGTTTAATCCTTACAGTCTATACAAACTCATTGCTATATAGAGACCTCTTCTATAGAACGCATGGCATAAGGGGAATTGTGGCATAGTGGCCACACCTAGCGCACCTGGCCGGTAACCGCAGTTTTTTCATTATTATCAATTGTTATTAAGAAGAGGCTGCTGCACGTAGACATCGACATTTAACCTCGATGAAAAACTAAAAGGTTGATGTGTTGTCAACTCTGAGGACTAAGATGGAATGCCTCGTTTCCATTAAAATGGGCTCCGGTTCTCCTTATTCACCATACAAAAGATAGCAGCATGACGCTGCTATTTTACGCTGGTGTTCTGTGAGAGCGTGGACCTATCCGAGTGAAATCGACCCATTCTTCCTGCAACCATAATATAGCTGCAGCGTGGCTCCACTGTTTTATTTATTTTTGCCTCTCTTCTTACAAACCCATAGGATATATCATATGCCGCCATCGACCTAATCATATTCGATTTATAAAAATAGATTACAAAAAACTTACTAACTTTAACTGACTTAAAACTCAATGCTTTTCCCCGAATAACGTTAGAACGCAACTTGAAAGACCGGAAGTTTCCAATAATCCACCACTGCATACCGCAATATACCTGTATCAACCTACCTATAGGTATGTACCTTCGCAATCGAACGGGAAATCTTTAACTTGCGGCTCCATTAGCCGAGGAAAAACCGACCGAACATCCCGAAATTAAAAAGGGACGGGAAATTGCAAAACAGTAGGTTGAAGTGGGATGCGAGATCCTGTCCGAAGTAAGACACGCCCCCTTTCTTCTGACGGAAATCCTCTAGGGCTCGTCGTAGCTATTTAATGTATAGGCGTAATTGGGGTGCAGACCGTTAGTTATGTACATCGATATTTGTTAGTCGAGGTAACATGATCTGTTTCATTTACCCGCCGTTTTCGTAAATACTATTTACTTTACTGATATCTGAGAACTGTTCGATTATCTAAATCGTCAATATTAGTACAGCTCGAGTCGTAACCTAAACCGCATTAATATTAACTACTTTGCCATAGCGACGTTTTCTATTAAGGTTAGTTTCAAGCAAATTATACTTCAAATTATACATCTATACATTAATACGTGAAGGAAAACTTTATACACATTTTAAAGCGTATTGCGAACCCTGAGCTTTGTGAGATTTAGCTTAGTTACAGTTTATATGGAGAAGTTATGCAAAGATTACAACATATGCTACAAATAGAATAAAACTTTCATTATTTACGTCATACTGCCAATATACATTATCAAACACATAAAAGTCTATGGTCAAATAATCGCAAAGAGCAGCGATTGTTGCAATAGAATTTTAAAATGTTCCCCACAAAATAATCACTTTACAAATTAACTAAATAAATAATGAATTTAGTGTGATTTCTGATGTTACTTTTTCTAATAGTCTGTGAAGTGTATGTCAAGGCAAAAAAATGTTTATTTTTTTGAAAGTGCGTAATAATCGAACTTATTATTTAATGAACTACGGTCGAATTTCGACCACGGGACGATGACAAGTTTTCATAAATAGTTAACCAAAATCGACTTATCAGCGAGCTTAACAATATTTTAAATTACCCGTATAGTCGTCGTTAAGTTGTTGCTTTGCGATTTGTTTTTTTTTATTTATTCATGTTTTCTTGTTAGAAAAACACGGTAAATATATAATTTATTTATGTGATTTCATGTAGATTTATTAAACATTTACAAAAAGTAGATCTGGTTATTTGAATAGCTTGTAGTATAATGCCTTGTTTTCCTCATTGTAAGTGTCGAGGACTGGAGACCATTGTTACTGATATCACTCGTTTGTATTTCGATTCTTATTTGGGGACAAATATAGATGTTCATTTACAATTAGGTCGACTACTGGCTTATTCTGTAAGCCAGTAGTCTCAACAACCTTAAAAGTTGCCGGAACAATTTAACGTGTAATTAATGGAAAGTCCTACGTAATAAAACAATAAATCACGATACTACTAAATACAGAATTCATATACGTTTTAATTTAATCCAAGTTCCTTCAAAATAACGTAACCAGACGGTGAAAGCGAGTCCCATACGCAGTTCCCCTCAACCTGGCCTTTAAGACCCTCACGGAATAAAATTTTCATCGGTCCACGTGATGTGTAGATAATTAGTGGTCACGCAACCCTTCGATGTCCATTCATAGTGGGGTACGTCTACCAGGGGATCATAATGTTGCTGTAGATCGATAAACTTCGCTGCCGATTACCGGACCCGCTAATAATAAAGGGGCATATGTTATTTGAACTAGGTTATGACTCAGTTTTTTGAAACTCTACGTAGGTGAAACAGAAAATATTTAGAAATAGAAAACCCTTGCTAGTTTTATTAATTGGTCTGTAAGACTTGTTGTTTATAGGCTGAGTCACATGATAATCGATTTAAAATGCTATGTATGTGGAAGGGATGGAGGAAGTCGGTGGATACATATGGCTCAGGACCGTGTTTTGTGGTATTCAAAAAATGATAAATCTAGCACTGAGCGACATGTGGTGTGGTGTGGCCACCGTGCGCATCGCTTGCCGGTACGCGGCTCCCTCTCAAGAACCTTTTTCTCATCGTTCTTTTTGTTGATTAAGTATCCATCGTTCTTTGGTGACAGTACTC
>DWHP01008195.1:0-10642 GCA_018247895.1 Parnassius honrathi | reverse complement strand
ACCTCACAGTTTAATGTTTGAAACAAATTTTACAAAATATAGCTTGGAATATGATAGCAAATAAGTGGACAAAAACACAAACGAAACATCTGGAAAACTTTTTTTGGATCTTTATATGAAAATGATGTAATTTAATGACGATACTTAAATAAAGACGTAGATTGCAACACATTGAGTAATAAGACAAGTTTGTTTTTGTTTTTGGACGTACTTTGCAAAATAGTTTTTATACTTTAAGTTGTTGTGCTTTTTACTGGTAACGAGACATTTCATCATATGATCTTAGTCTCCAGGGATGAGCCGACCCAGCTATGCTGCAGCCATATTTTGCAGCGTAGCTCTACCATTTACAAATGTTTATGGTTAGTTTGTAATTCAAATGACAATGTAGCAAGTCAAGGAATACCGGAGCGGACAATTTAACTAATTAACAGCGCTAAATTTTCCCTTAATGTACAAAATTGTCACATAATATGAAAATAACAAAAACGACATATAAAAAAGTTAGCGAATGATGACATGCCATGTTTCTACTTCCGGCCATAATTGCACACCTTTGAATTGTGATTCCAATGCTATGTTTACACTTAATAAATAACACGTGCAAGTTGTGTGTAATTTAAAATCTACGTTTGTATTTAATATCATTTGGCATAAGGTGGTAATACACTGTTTTTTTTGTTTAAATAAAATAAGGGTGACATACGAGCACACAGTCCACCTGATGGTAAGTGGATGCTGTGGCCCATACACATCTAAATTTATGCTCGATTAAAAATGATAATGACCCCTGAGGACTAAGATGGAATGCCTCGTTTCCAGTAAAAGGGTCTGCGGTTCTCTACACCACCATACGAAACACAGCAGCATTAAGCTGCTATTTTACGGTAGTGTTGTAATATAAAAAGTATATAATGAAGCCAAATTATGTTTCTAATACTTCCATATTACATTATCCAACATGGAGCTTTCTCCAATAACAAATTTGCTACTTATAAAAACACCAATACAGTTTTACCTGATTCTGAACACAACAAAATGTTTATCTTAATATATACATATATTTCTTCTTTAAGTGAGTTTGTCACTGAACTTTTCTCCATATACAGCGCACGGTATAAAAAAAGGTTGAGTAGTAAGGTCAAGTGTTAACAAAAAGTAAAGCCGTTATGGTTTTCCTCTGCGCAACATACTCGTGCATCTCAAAGCGCTCCCTGCTCCTCAGCGCACTTACTATTTACGAAATGAATAATAAGATATAATAGTAAATCAATACAACTAAATATAAGGGTTCATTTACTTCCTTTGCGTATTATATTAAGATAATAGTTTTTCAGGAGTAAACATCAGTCACGCGACGGTCAGTTTTTATAAATAAAACAATAACTTGAACAAGTGACTTGCATAAAGTGAATACTCTACTAGAAGGTGCACGTAGCTCGAGTGCGACTAAACAAACCGCGTTATTGAACTTGAACGCTAGTGGCTCGGTTTCATGCCGAGTCAAAGTCACCGTTCCGTTAGGCCGGAGATGTTTTTTATGTATCAATGCCTGAAGTTTTTGAAGAAATATTATTTGCGCTAAAATCTTTTGTATTAAGGATGATAAATATTAATTAGTTAAACATTACGTAAGAAATAAAAATTATATGACTTACCCAGTTTGATCGAGGGAGGGCGGAGCATGCTCTTCAAACTCGGTAAGACATATTACTTTGATTTCCTATGGGGATTTTGGCTAATTAATTTTAAACATATTGATTAATTATTTTGGGTTAATATTGGGAAGATGCGGCCGCTCATCTTGTCGTCAGCTCAGACGAATGTAGTAAGATTGTGGAATTCACTTCCCTTTAGGATTCCTGATGTTAAATCGGTGTATATGTTTAAAATACTTGTTAAAGAGCACTATCATTCACTCCATAATAATTATAATTATACGTACCGTTTAGCAACATACACATAAATATTTTTTATTAACTTCCCAGGAGAAAGTTTTTTTTAATAGGATAAGGGTGACACACGAGTACACAGTCCACGTGATGATAAGTGGATGCTATGGCCCATAGACATCTACATTTATCCTCGATTAAGAAGCAAAACGTAGATGCGTTGTCGCCTCTGAGGACTAAGATGGAATCCCTAATTTCCAGTAAAAAAGGGTCTTCGGATCTCTACACTCACCATACAAAACACAGTAATATTAAGCTGCTGCAATTATGTGCTGATATTCTGTGAGAGCGTGGTCCTTCCCCGGCCGAGCCGACCCATTCGTGCTACAACCATAATATAGCTGCAGCGTGGCTCTACCTCGTATAACAATTATTATAAAGGGTACGATTTTAAATTCAAATTTTGACTTATCTTTCCGTTTCAAGACTGTGTCTCTGTGTGTGTACGTACGTATAGGTTCGTATTTAATTTCGTTTCGCATACATATCACGTGAACAAATAATGATATCGACGTCGAACTGGTTTCATTCGATGCATATTATAGTAATTAAAACCCTGATTATTTTTTTATCAAAGTCGGTCCAAATTTTTTGTCTTATGAATAAATTAGTTAAAGTATAATAATATGCGCCAAGTGGTGAGGGTATAAGAAATATCCACCACACCATATTGTCCAATGGTTATCACCTTCTACTTATTCCTCTATCAGATTTTGACGTTCATAAGAGTTAATGAAATATACCGTGTAGTGGTGGGCAAGAATTTTCACTACCCTATACCCGCGGGTGTCGTGAGATATGAGAAAAATAACATCGGGAGATCAGCAGCGGCTTTCTAACAACATCTAAAATTTAAAAGAAACAAGCCGAACGCATGTTGGGCCTCGCACAATATAGAGGTAGGGTTCCGTAGTTGCCCGTTATATTACGTGGTCTTTCTTGATAATTAGCATAATAAGCGAGTGCGCGGTTTGTCCGCTATAACGATTAAAAATGGGCCCAAATATGAAGATGTTAAATGGACTTATTTTCAAATCGGACTTATAGGTAGTGATAAATTTAAAAACTTTTCGATTTTGAAAATAATACATTCTACATCGAATCAGATACAGGGGGTATCGAAAAGATGTTGTTCCAAACTCCCAGTGTTTTTGAACGTCCAAGATGGAATAGACAGGAAAAAAATCGTCCTCTGTTTACCTGTATGGGAGGTACCCAAAATAAAAATATTTCTTAATATTTTATTTAACAGTTTTGTAGGCGTAACTAATAGCTATATCTATGGCAAATTACAGATTTGTAGCACCAAGGGAAAAAAAAAAAAAAAAAAAAAACGCAGACAGACAGACGGACGGAAAGGACACGGCGAAACTATAAGGGTTTCTTATGGTGTAACTACGGAACCCTAAAAACTGCGGTGGTCTCCCTCCTTCCCACTTTTTTAATATTTTTTTTAAATTTAAATTCAATAAAAAAACTGACGAAGAAAAGGAACCACAATAATTGGAAAATTTAAAACTAACAACCAATTGCGATGTCCTTTACTCCATCCGCGGAAAAAGCTGTGGACCACGTGACGGTAGACAATTCGATACAATTGCGGTTAATAAGCGGTCATTAGATGAGCGGCCGTTTGCGTACACTTACATGCACTTAGTAATGACTGGACGCAGTCCGGTCGCTTCCTGCGTCCATGTTTACATTGTTACGTGATAACGTAGGTACTAATATCTAAGGTACGTGAGGGTAATATGGTACCTTAAGCTTTGCCGTCGTTTAAAACCCAAACCAGAAGGAGGCAAAAACAGAGACAAAATCGCAAGGTCGTATACTGTAAAGTAAAGTTAAGCCTATATTCGTCTCACCGCTGAGCACAGGCCTCCCCCTCTCATTTCTGAGAGGTTTTTATTAGGGCAAGGAAGTGTCCGCCGCGCTGCCCCAATGCTTATTGGCGAATTTCACATGTTTTCGAAATATTTTTTCTTATTTATTTCTCAGACATGCAGGTTTCCTCATGATGTTTTCTTTTATCGCCGAGCGCGTGGTAAAGCAGCACTTAAAATTGCAATTAACAATTTCATTGGTGCCGGCGAGGATCGAACCTGGGTTTCTCGGGTTCTGATATATTTACAGCGAGTGTTAACCATCTGAGCTATCACGGTTAAGATGGTTAACAGTTATACATTTATAATACATTAAGCTATTGCTATAATACGATATAATACTCTAATATTCTAATAATTAGTAAAATTAATACTTTTAGTAATCATCAATAATAATTACTGATCTGGTACATTTATTGTTGTACATAAATTTAAAAAGAAAATAAGTCTCAAGAAAACTTGTCGCGAAGTGATGACAGCCCTTCATAAATTTTATCGTACACTTTAGCTTAAGAAAAATTCTTTTTGTTTGCTTGTTAAATTGAGTGATATTTAGTTCGCAAGATGTCAAATAGAGCGATTATTAAGCTCTTAAAATAAATTAAAAAACTAACCATAGTTGGTAAAAGTCTTACTTCTAAAAGAGGGGGTAAACGAGCATACGGCTCACCTGGTGTTAAATGACTACCGCCGCCCATGAACAACTGCAACACCAGGGGAATCGCAGGTGCGTTGCCGGCCTTTTAGAAGGGAGCAAGCTCTTTTCTTGAAAGTCCCTAAGTCGTATGGGTCCGGAAAAATCGCCGGTGGTAAACTATTCCACAGAGAGGTCGTACGCGTAAGAAAACTCCTAGTGAAACGTACAGTAGTGGACCGCCAAGCATCCAGATGATGTTGATGGTATCGGGAGGTTTGGCGCGTAGTGCATTCATGAAATTCGGCGGCTTGGATTAATCCGAACAATTTCTCACAGCACTTCCCGTGGTATATGCGCAAGAAAATGCAAAGAGATGCAACATCTCTTCGCATCGCCAGTGAATCCAGCCGAGCGGAAAGCACTCGGTCGTCGACGATTCAAGCCGCTCTGCGCTGGATGTTGTCAAGTGGAAGGAGCTGGCACTGGGAAGCTCCAGTCCAGAGATGTGAACAGTATTCCACGTGCGGCCGAACCTGCGCCTTGTAAAGTTGCAGGCGGTGTACCGGCATGAAATACTGTCCCACTCTGTTGAGCACGCCAAGCTCTTTAGAGGCTAATTTGGCCTTCTTTTTATAAATTTGTGGTGAGACAACCCCAGAGTGTAATTTAATAGTTTAAAAAAGAAATGCGTTTCATTATGTAACAGAACTTATGGCCGTTAGGTACAATTATGAATACATTTAGGTGAAATTGAAAATCGTACATTACAATAGACAATTCTATTGTGTTACTTTGATAAGCGTAATACATGGTTAAAGTTTATATTTATCAAGATTAGCGATTGTTATCGAAAACGTTACATAAATGCTATCACATGTATATTACAATAATACGTTATATTACTGTAATATTCTAATAATTAGTAAAATTAATACTTTTAGTAATTATTGACCTGGTACAATTATTGTTGTAAATAAATTTAAAAAGAAAATAAGTATCAAGAAAACTGGTCGCGCAGTGATGACGGACAGACCCCTCATAAATTTTAGTAAGGATAAAATTATTGAGAGCCGAGGTGCCCAAGTTTCAGATATTGCATAGCACGCCACCAACATAATGACACATCGGAAATATTGCCTGGTCTTTGAAACTGTGCAACAACCATTGACCATAGTCACTGAGGAAAGCTTTATATGTGAAAAAACAGAATCACTTTGTAAAATTATGAATTTTGCCAAAACAAACCAGAGCACCGTAGACTCTACTGTGTAACATTCTTCACCCGTAAACTTAGTCTCCCTTATTCTAAACGTCCTCGCTTAAGGTTAAAATCTTTCGATTACAGAGATACGTACGTATTATTCGAAATAATAGACTGAAGATATATCCAAAACCTCCTCGTTGGTCCAGCGGTTGTAGTAGCGCGACTGCTGATCATGAGGTCCTGGGTTCGAATCCCGGGTCGGGCCAAAAAATCAATTATTGAGTTTTTCTGTCAAGAAATTCTCAGTAGCCGCCCGGAGTCGGAAAGTTAGTGGTGTCTCACCCCCGTGCCTCGGAAAGCACGTAAAGCCGTTGGTCCTGCGCCTAATCTCTCTCCCGGTCGTGTCGGTTTACCATCCCATCGGATTACGAGAGTGAGGGAATAGAGAGTGCACCTGTGCTTGCGCATACACTTGGGGCACTATAATCCAGTCCTGCGCCGATGGCTAGCCTCCACCGAGGCAGGCCGCCGTGGCCGAAATTCGGCCCGGAGGACATTATTAGAGATAAATCAATTTAGTATTTAGTTCTTACTAAAAAATATAAATTTCATCTTTTTTATAAATAATCTAGCTAAATGTGCCAACAACTTAAAGGTAAACACCGCTTGTTTACATAAAAACACGTCTAACCTTAGCGGCTCTCACAGACAAAGTAAACAATGAATACAGCTGAAAATTTTATCACACTACAGGGGCATTTATACCAACATAATAAAAATATCTGACAATCGGGCTCTCCAAACCAGCGAAATTTGAAAGTACGAGTTATTTTCTGAACACACCTCGTAGAAGCAAATGCATTTGAAAGAGACAGATAAAATAGAGAAAATGATTATAGTTGACAGATAGAACTTAATTTAGAAAGCAACTGTCCATACACAACTGTTCATACGTCCATGGAACCGTAAACTGACTATAACTGAACACAAAGTTCCCTTAAATAAGAGTGTAGTTATCGTAACCACCACACTTGACCTCACTATATCATTTCTGCTTGTCAAGTATCGAACCCATAACCAGCAAGCAGACAAGTGCGCTGATCACTGAACGGTGAAACTGTTAGTGACAAGAAACGTAAAAATTATGTCTTAGTATAATAATTACTAGACATAAAATTACCACTTCAACTTTTTATTCCGCAATAACGCCATACATACTATATTTTATAGGTAAGGAGCCAGTAGCAGTTTCAGTATATCATTAACGTCGTTGATATGTTGTATGATATGTAATCTTGTTATCAGCCGTATCAATGGTAAAAAGTGACAGGCCACCAACGAAGTAATACGTGAGCGGCGTGTTATACGTCAATGGAGGCAACAATTCCTAATACAATTCCACGTCGAATTTTTTTTATAAAAAATTCTAAGTTTGCTTCGAAAATTATTGAAAAAATTGTTGCGTCGCAAATACAACAAAATTGTTTCCATTGTTTTTGTTCTCACAATGAAAAATACGAATTCACAGTAATTTTTTAATGTTGTTTATTACACCTATTTACGCCACCCAATAGCATTTTTTTAGCTTCCAGCTCTCCAACTACATTTTTTTTACAAAATAGCGTGAATTATCAAGTTATTGCGGTTTGTAATTATACGATACTTGAGCTATTAACATTATAACTGCGTTATTCGTAATAAATCCGTCTCGTGCTTAGCCTGTTATTAGTGGTGATGTCTTCATCTGCTGTCGACACTCCGGCTGATTGATGGTTCTTATCGATATATTTGTCGATGAAATTTAAATCCGATCATTAAACTACTATCGACTCGAATTTAAAAAGATAAAAGTACGAAACATATTTATAGTGAAATGTTGAAATGTTTTTTTTTTATTCATCTGCTTTAAAATGTATTAATTCAAACGGTGACCTTGTAAGAGCAACCATCGCAGTATTTTGTGTACTAGATGCGTAAAATGGTAAAAGTACCCATTTTAAGTAAAAATAAGGGTGTTGTGTTAGGTCTTAAGACTTTTCGTACCTAGAAGTCCATCTGGGTGGGTTTCACACTCTTACCTATTCTTGCAGCCTAGCTCAAGTAGCAGCTCATCGCCGCTGTGTCAATACGAAATACAGCAGCGTAGAGCTGCTATTTTACGCTGGTATTCTGTGAGAGCGTGGTCCTACCTCGGTCGAACCGACCCAATCGTGCTACAGCTACAATATAAGCTATATATATAGGTGTTCATTAATCGAAATAATCCACATACCATCAGGTGGACTGTAAATTCGTTACTTCAGTTTTTTTTTTTTTTTTTATAGGACAGGGTGACAAACGAGCACACAGTCCACTTGATGGCAAGTGGTTGCTGTGGCCCATAGGCATCTACATATATCTTCAATTACGAATTAAAATGCAGATGCGTTGCGACCCGTGAGGACTAAGATGGAATGGCTCGTTTCCAGTAAAATGGGTCTCCGGTTCTCTACACTCATCATACGAAATACAGCAGCATTAAGCTACTATTTCACGCTGGTATTCTGTGAGAGCGTGGTCCCTCCCCGGTCGAGCCGACCCAATCGTGCTACAACTATATTTTTAATATAACTGCAGCATGGCTCTACCACGTATAAGGATATACATCTGTCGGCGGGTTAGAGACCTTCCGTAATTTGCTATAGTGCTCTTTTACTCTACAAGCATATAATAAACACTCGCATATTCTATCGTATCCTTTACAGCCTACTAAAGTCCATTGAAGAACATAGGCCTCCCCGATAGATTGACTCGGAGGAGGATCTGCCATAGTGGTCATGCTTGGCAAGCGGGTTGGCAACCGCAGTTTTTTATTTTCATTCGCTATCAGGAAGACGCTGCTGCCCATTTTCTGATATTTTTCCCTCTGTCGCCTCTCACAATACCCACGGGATGATATGGGGTAGTGGATATGGGGTAGCGGATATGCTATATCCCTATATATAAAATCAATTGTTGACCGTTAGTCTGGCTAAAACTCAAAAACGGCGCGGCCGATTTTGATGAAATTCTTGTGTATATTTAAATGAGTCCCCAGATGGTTAAGATTCAGATTTGAACCCGATAGGTGGCACTGGTGTCGAGAACCAGAAATCACCTGCACGTAGCCGGGCGGATCGTAAGAATGCAACGAATACCCGACACACAATACTTAGATAGTCATTTCAAATATCCCCCCATCTTGTATAACCTTAAACAATGAAATAAAATGAAACGAAAATGAAAAATTAAATGAAACAGGGCCGATAGTAATGATAATTAGTTGTAAAAATTACCACGCTGCAGCAAAATTACGGTTGTAGCACGAAAGGGTCAGCTCTACCGGGGAAGAACCACACTCTCACAGAATATCAGCGTAAAATAGCACCTTCATGCTGCTGTGTTTTGTATGGTAAGTGTAAGAACCAGAGACCCGTTTTAGTGGAATCGAAGCATTTCATCTTAGTCCTCAGGGGTGACAACGCATCTACATTTTGATTCTTAACCTAAGTTAAATGTAGATGTCCATGGACCACAGCATCCACTTACTTTCAGGTGGAGCGTGTGCTCGTTCGTTACCCTAATTTTATAAAAAAATACTTTTTATGTGATCCACAAATGCTCAATGACTTGTCCAGAAACGTGCCTTTATTGTGACAGAGCCGGATGGGTGAGATTTACTTGTTGTTCCAAGTGAAATATTTTAGCATTATCGTCCGATTCGGTCGAGATCAAATCGCACTTAATCCACTTTGATCTGTTACGTATCAATTGAGGGCCTTTGAGATCTTTACTGTTACCGTTAACTACGAGCGGCTTGAAGTATCTTTTAGAAGTAGTAGAAGAAGAAGAAGAAGGATTTCATTTGTTTAAGCAACCAAGGCTCATATTTTGTTAGTATTACTTATAACTAAACTTATAACTATGTTGGTAGGCATAATGTTAATTGTGAAGTACAAAAAAATACATTTATATTTATATGTGCCATTTTCTAACCAATCCACCCGATACGGCAGTACAATGTCATACTGATTGGACTGGACCGCCTATACAGGCAGTCCAGTCTGCTAGCAATCACTTTCAGGATACTATTGTTGCTCCCCCGCACCCTGCGCACCAGAGACGCGCACAACAAAAAAGCAGTCCACTCGCGCTTCCGCGAACATCCCTGATGCACTATAGAATTCCCAGCAGCACTCTAAGTACGTTTTTGTATTGTACTCGGAGGGCGTTGTAAGCGTTTTGTCTATCTATCTAGCCACAGGGTGCACGTGTAAAATGACGAGCACTAAGCTCAAAATAGGGCTATTTTAACTTCCCTTGAACAGCGTGCAAACCTGCGAGCTATCATGCTCGCTCTTACTGACAACGCTCTCCGTTCCCTATCAATGTCATCATCATCTTTGAAAAGAGGAGTCAGAACATAGCCTAGATAATTTATACCTAAACGCTCTTTGTAAAATATTACCATTTTTTTTGCTTTTCTGTCAGGAAGATAGAGGTGAATCTACCCAAAATTATTCTCATTTTGAATTTGGGGAGTTCCCCATAAATTCCAAAGCCTACGTCGAGACCCATTTTTAATTCGGTATACTATATAAGGTTACCGACCTCATAGATAACCTGTCCTTTCAACCAATCTTCAGGGCAGGTCCACTATGTACTATGTACTTTTTATTAAATGTGTATGGCGGACGTATGATATCTGAGATCATGCATAAGACTGCTATTACCTTAATTTAGCATGGATCTCAATCTATAGGAAAGCGAGCTTAGATCGCACTAGTAATTTATCGCCAGAGATATTTGTCATAGATGCCATTATGACAGGCGAGTTGGCGACCGCAGTTTTGTTGTTTGTTATTATTAATCTATTCATCATCATCATCATCATTACAGCCCTTCACAAGTCCACTGCTGAACATAGGCCTCCCCCAAGGTATGCCAC
>DWHP01008194.1:0-10643 GCA_018247895.1 Parnassius honrathi | reverse complement strand
TAATGGGTAAAAAATGTTAAACTCGCGTCAGGACACGTGACCTGATCGAAAATTCGTAAGACGGATGGAGAGTAGACATCCAGCGCGGCGTAGGAGAGGAAGTATCCCTCTCTCTTTCTACGGCACGACGAAAATGTATGCGCTTGATTTCTGAGAGATAAACTTTTTAAGGTAATATAAATTGTCATGTTTGTGTACGATAGCTCAATAAATAAATATTGTATTCTACCACATAAATGATAGTACTTTTATACTGATAATTAAAGCAAGTCGTGCAAAATTATTCCCTAACCATTCCAATATTTCAAAATTGCACAACGTTAATATTCAAGTTTTCACTTCTGCCGGCACTACCGGCGTGAACCCCGTCGTTTTTTATTGATTATAGGGTCCCAAGCAGGTGGTAATACCCAACCTCCTTCTCTATTGAAATTGAAGGATGTTTTTTAAATTCAATAGCCCCACGTATCATCCTTGGTAGGAAAGATGGTGCTTCTCATGTGGTCCCATATAAATTTGATCAAGATTTCACCAGTAGCTTTGGAGTTATCTTTAATAATTCGTATTTAATTGACTTAGACTACATTAATGAAGTTCTCATTTTATACATATTGAAGTGGGTTGTACGAAATTTTTAATTTTACCACTTATTTAGAGAAAAAGCTTCTCAGTCATGCAGGTTGCGTCGTGATATTTCACTGTTGGTTATCTATCCAGGCGGTGCAGCGTTTAGTCCATATTAACGTATTCTCCCTGGAGGACGAAATTAATTTACAATGCAATCTATATCTTCGATATAGTTATGATTCGGTATTCCATGTTAATTATTCTGCCTACATTTTTTTACACGAATAAATTATTTTCTAAACTAGGATAAATACATATTAGAACTACTCACTAAAATTACTAAATTACCTAGTTATTCCACAGTCTTGAAAGAAAAACATACAAAACTTAGACACATTCCTTCTTATATTGTTCTAGAAAAAATACTTAAAATCGGCGTGATGATTTCGTATATTCTTCATTGGGATAATCTGAAGCTGTAGTTGTTTCCAGTCATCTAGTGTAGTAGTTCGGGCACAATGCGATGGCAAAAGCTCATTAAAACATAATTGCTTGCAGCCCCGATATTCTCTTAGGATATAAAATAAATAAGTAACAAATAAAAATAGAGTATCTACTCATAAAAACATTTGCTTTTTAGCAAATTCTCAGATAAGCTGCATAGGCTGTTAAAAAAACATCGGTAACTAATAAATATAGTCGTCCGACCATAATCTTCAAAGTCGTCTTTTTTGTTTTGTTTCGCACGCATTCGTTAGTCTAACGGAACGCTATTAATGATGTGCGTAATCAGTGGCGAAGCTAGGCCTCCAAGATGGGGCAAGCCCAAGATATGGTTTTGTTGTTTTTAGCAGTTCTATAAAAATACACCAATCTTAATCTACCTACACTCTTCAGTTCCATATTCAGTGCTGTCAAGGACGTGTTTAACAAAGCACACAGAAGGCATACTATTGCTAGATAGATTGAATGATATTTCAGCAATTGCATACCTTCGGTGGCTTTGAAAAAAGCCGTTTGGGTTTGCTTGAGTGAAAGAAAAGGATATTTACATACAATACAATACATGAACAAAAGAAAAGCACGAACACCTTACCTTTTCCTAGCCGATTAGCACTTGAAAACACTTCAATTCATCACAAGGAACACTATTATCTTCCATTTTCAGAAAAATCTTTAAAAAGGATAAATTTTCAACTCGCAATATTCATTCGCTCAAATAAACATACAGAGTAAGCATTGAAATGTGAAGTGAACTTGCAATCATGTCGTCCGCGCGCACCCGCACTCGACTAACATCACATCGAAAGCCCGGCTTATCGTTCTATAATAATTACTATATAAACAATCGTAGTAATATTTCAATATAGAACATTTTACCACAGGTTAAAAAGGGAGCGATCATCTTTTAGAAAGCCCGGTAAAAAGCCCACGCGTGCGAAAGAGACGACTAATCGCTCAAGCTTTGAGACAGAGAGAATACGGATCAGTTTATTTCGAATTGAAAGCAATCTGCCAATTATCCTGTATACCTGTGTAGAACAAAGGAGGGCGCGGAAAATTTGAAATAGTTTGAAACGGTTTATGAGTTATTTTATTAGTTGATATTATTGATTGAGCAGTTTGATTGGGCAAGCCCGGCTTCTCGGCTTCAATGGCGGCTTCGCTACTGTGCGTAATAATATGAATATTTATCGATAAATTGTAGCATCATGATTTTTAACTAGTAGGGAGTAGAGTTCTATACCTTCAGCAAGCTATTAGACAATATAATTGATTATATGCGCACAAAATAAGCTTTATTTGATAAAGATTACTATAAAATACATCAAATTGATATAAAAACAATGAACTTAATACAAACATTTTATTATTCATCTTCATCGAGTTGTTTGTGTCTTGTCTTCTTCCTTAAGGCTTATTGTGATAAGGTCGTACTTGATCAACAGCGATGAAAAATTATATTATTAATGATTACTTTCAGAATGTGCAAATTATTACTTTCAGTGTTCATTTTTATTATTTTATCAAAAAATAGTATTTAAATAGCAATAGTAAGAAGTAAACTGACATAAATTCGAGTTTATTTCAATACTAAGGAATAACAGTCCTTCCTGTCGTTCCATTTATTGATGTATGCAATTATTTTATATTACTCTGCCATTTATTCTAGCAAAACCACTTCGGTTACCAAGGTCAGTATTAGTCCCAGAATTCACATTCGTTGCTCCTGTATTAGCATTGATTATTACAAAATTTCCGAATCCGTTAGTGGGTGGTTGCGCAAATGGGTTCGGTCTTAAGGGAATCATTTGAGGTTTCTGTCTGTTGGCTTCCATCGATTGCCAATTTATGTACCAGAACGGCTGCTGGTCTAACGGCAGCTTGCTGAGTCTGTCAACTAGCTCCCTATCGCCAAGGGCCTCTATGGGCAGCCTTTGCGTGGTTCCTTCGTCAAATCTGAAATAATATAAAAACTGTTGCCTACTTAATACATAATAAAAGAATAATAAAGAAAAATTGTGTTATCACTTCATCACTACCATGAGCTGGTGAACAGCCCTTTGCAGATCGCAGACCTAATTTAAGGATACAGTAATTTAGTCGTAATACGCATAAATGTATCTGGGCATTTTAGTTATGGTTCAGCAACTTCCGAACATCAAAAGCTTTCAATTTTAAACTACACATAAGCAAGTGCTTGTGTATACTCTCAGCTTAAAATCTAGTAACTAGATACTCGCATATATTTGAAGAAATTGTTATAACAAAAGAAGGGAGGGTAGTAATGCCTTTATAAATGCAAAGAAGAATATGTAGCGAAGAGGCTGCCCTGATATGGGTTTGTACTTCATCTAGTTCCCTAACCTAATTAACCAGCTACTAGTATCTGTAAAATCAGAACCGATTCCTTATGAATTGTATCAGTAATAATTTAAATTACACATAATATGTATTACAAATAAATATTACGAAAACACCTTAAAACTGTCATCCTGTATATACGACCCATGAGCATCCTGCAATAGCAGGTCCCGCATTTAACAAATAATAATTGTATTTTTTACATCACCCTCTTATTTGTTACTGTCGACGATAATAGTACACGGTGGTTTCTATAACATTATGATTGTAATGTAATGTGTAATTAACAAATGTAATGCATGAAATTAATTTGAAAAAATGTTTTATCTTGTATCCGCTTCTTAATGCGTGCCATGGACGTTTTATAACGTAAATTATTTACGGAGAACTACTACATTTCTTTTAATAATTTGATTAAACGAAGACAGTAATTTTTAAGAAATTTCTAACAATATAAACAATAACGCGCTTTGTAGTGGACGGGGAGGAGATACACTAACTAACCCATATCATTTCATTGTGTTGTAAGAGACGATAGAAAACTGGGATAGGCAGAGACAGCAACCTCTTACTGATAAAACCGCAAAATAAAAATTTTCGATTGCCAACCAGCCTGCCAAATACTAAGAAAAGAGGTTGTTTGTTCAGAAGTGGATTTTGAAAAGACTGTAAATGAATTAATGAAATATTGTATCTGCCTATATTTTTCATATTCTTTAATTCCTTTAGGAGAGTTACTGCTACGGGAATGGACCGAGTGGTTTATTTAAACGGGTCATAAATAGTCTTACAAAACATGGTTTAAGTTGTTAATTTTTTTTCTATATTTAAATCGCTTTTTTTCATAGTTGCTGGTTAAGGCTACGATTATACTTAATTTTCGTTGGAACACAATTAAAATACTTGTTACCTTTAATTTATAAATGTCTGTTTCAGATACATATAAGATTAAATTTTATACCGTGACAGCCTATAAAAGTCCACTACTGAACATAAAACTCCCCATAGACTGCCTTAGAGAGGGGATATTTGCCGTAGATGCCATGCCTGGCAGGTGGTTATCGCCGTAATTTTGTATTTTCTATAGTTGTTACTAAGATAATGCTGCTGTCCATCTCTCGGTTAGTTTCCCTCTTTCGCCTCTTACCCATCCGCGGTACAATATGGAGTAGGTAGTAGAAATTCATTGACATTTTAAGACATTTTCCATTGATTAGTGAGCATGTTTGTTAAGGATTTGTTTGACACGATGTATTTCTGTTATGGGGAAAAATTCGATGTTAGAAACGAACAATATTTGAGTCATGCTGTTTAGATGTTACTATTGCGTTTTACTGTTTTTATTTATACATTAACCTAAGGTTTCATTTGTATACGCATGGTAACTAACTAAGGGTATATTTATTTGAAAGTAAATATAATGTGTTTTATTACTTTGAGTATGCATTTTTCTCGTTTTATCAAAAATAATATTTAAATATTAGTAAACTGTATAAATTGGAATTTATTTCAATACTGAGGGATAACAGACCTTCTTGTTTCTGTCGTTCCACTTATTGATGCAGGCAAAAAGTGTTTTGTATTACTCTCATAGTTGGGCTTAGTTACTGGTAACTGTGCTGTGAATACACTGGAGCCGTTCGTTTTCACTGTGCTGTTATTTATATTAGCATCACCACTTCGGTTACCAAAGTCAGTACTTGTCCCAGAATTCACATCCGTTGCTCCCGTATTAGCACCGCTTATCACAAGATTTCCGAAACCGTTGGTTGGTGGTTGCGCAAATGGGTTCGGTTTCAAGGGATATGTTTGTGGTTTCTGTCTATTGGCTTCTATTACTTGCCAATTTATTAACCAGAACGGTTGCTTGTCTAACGGCAGCTTGCTGAGTCTGTCAACTAGGCCCCTATCACCAAGGGCTTCTATTGGCAGCCTTTGTGTGGTTCCTTCGCCAACTCTGAAACAGTATAAAAATTATTGCCCTCTTAATACGTAATAAAAGATACATAAAACAAAATCGTGTGATTGCTTCATCATCATCATGAGTTAGTGAACAGCCCACTGCAGAACATAGGCCCATTCTAAGGACTCAGCAATTACATGTGGTTTTATTGTAATAGAATACCAAATACTTTGTCCTATAGTCGTAACACACATAAACGTGTCTGGGCATTTTCGTTTTGGTTCAGCAACTTCCGAATATCAAAAGCTTTCAACCTTAAATTACACATCAGGGGTGCTTACGTGTACTCTCACCTTTTAACGTAGTTGATAGATACTCGCATATATTATACTTGAAGGAATCGTGGCATAAAATAAAAGAAAAGCAAAGAACTGAGGGTAGTAATTCCTTTAGGCAAGTAAAGAAGAATATGTTGCGAAGAGGCTGCCTTGCTGTTGGTTTACACACTTCATTTAGTTCCCTAACCTAATTAACCGGCCACCAGTATCTGTAAAATCAGAACCGATTCAAAGAAAAATTAAAAATAAAAACTGCTTTACGAATTGTATCAGTAATAATTTAAAATACACATAATATGTACTACTAATAAATATTACGATAACACCTTAAATCAAACGGCCTGTATATACGACCCATGAGCGATGCACCCTGCAATAGCAGGTCACGTACGTAACAAATAATAAGTGTAATTTTTTATATCACTCTCATATTTGCTATTGTCGGCGGTAACAGTACACGGTAGTTTCTATAATCTTGTGTTTGTACCGTAATGTAATAAATGTAATGTATGAAATTAATTCAAAAAATGTTTTGTCTTGTATTCGCTTCTTACTGGGTTCCATGAATGTTTTATAAGATAAACTATTTACGGAGAAATATTCCTTTTCTTTTAATAATTCGATTAAACGAAGACAGTGATTTCTAAGAAATTTCTATCAATATAAACAATGACGTGCCATGTAGTGGAATGGGAAGAGATACACTAACTAACCCATATCATTTCATGTGTATCGTAACAGGCGACAGGAAACTGGGATAGGCATAGGCAGCTACTTCTTACAGATATAAACACAAAATAAAAAAATAGGTTGCCAATCAGCCTGCCAAGTACTAAGAAAAGAGGTTGTGAGTTAAGCGTTGGATTTTTGAGACTGTAAATGAATGAAATATTGTATCGGGCTATTTCGCCGGCGATCATATATTTTTCATATCCTTTTATTCCTTTAGAAGACTTGCTGCTAAGGGATCGAATCGGGTGGTGTATTTAAACGGGTTATAAATTACTTTACAATACCTGGTTTTAGTTGTTAAGTTTTTTCTACTTTTAAATTGCTTATTTCATAGTTGCTGGTAAAGAAGGATGATATGTTAGTTTTTTTCGGAATACTGTTAAAATACTTACTACATTTTGATTATAATTGTCTGTTTCAGGTAAATATAGGATTAAATTTTATACCGTTACAGCCTATGATAGTCAACTTCTTAACATAGGCCTCGCCATAGATTACCTAAGAGGGGGGATATTGCCGTAATTGCCATGCCTGGCAGCGGATGCAACGCTGCAACTCGTGGTGCAACGATTTTTTATACATTATTTTCTATAGTCGTTATTAGGAAGATGCAGCTGTCCTTCTCCGGGTTGGTTTCTCTCTGTCAGCTCTTACCCACTCACTGTTTTGAATTTCCTCTGGCAGTTCTTACGAGTTTTCAGAACATTTTAATATTTACCAGGAAGTTATCAGACATCCTTCTATCATTGTCATCTGTTCTTTCTTGCTTTTCCCTTCAACTACTTCTTTACTCTCTTATTTATACATCTAGAGTCTGCCTTTTTTTTATTTCCATCTCATAGTTCAAACTGCCGGAATTACCAGTTTGGTTGCTAGTAAATCTAGCCATGCTCTCTCTTCTTTGCTTAAACTTACATCCGTACCTCATCATCCCACCACAACGTATTATTTTCCTCTTATTTGTTCTCTTACTTACACCACATACATCAGGTGGCTGCATCCATCAAACCTTTCTTAACATTATCCCACACAGTTTTGAAGTCTAAATCATTCATACACAATTCATTCAAATACCTAATATTTTCTCTCGATCTATATTAATACTTCTCTTTTACGTCTTCATTTTGTAACTTCTCTGTTCTTATACGCTGTAATGCGGTGGTAGACCATTAAATCGACATAAGGCTAAGTAATGATCCGTCCCTACGTTGGACCCCGGTAAACCCACAAGTAGTTACAACACCAGTGTGCTCCTCAGTCTTTCATCCACAATTATGATATTTATCACGCTTCTATTATCACATATTTCCCATGTATACATCTTCTTATGACGAAAGATAGTGTTAGTCACAAAAAGATTATTTTCGACACATACAGTGAGGAAGCCTACACCAATCTCATTTATACTTTCATCACCAAACGTTTTCTTTATTTAACACCAACAGGACGTACACTAACAAAAGCATAATATTTTTAGAAACTGTAGTGTTGAATTGATTATAGGTGTTACACATATTTCATGAATGATAGACACAAATATACGAACGTAGTAAATTAAATTGAATACAAAAATAAGAGATCAATAAATGAAATCAGAACTCAATAATAAATTATAATTGAAATCATGCATAATTTCATACTGTTATTTTCACAAGTAATAATTTAAGATAAACATAACAATAATAACACATTAGTTAATTGTTCAATCATTGATACATCAGAATTTAGCTTTATATTACTAGTGAGAAGAAAATACTTTATTACTGTGAATTACAATTATTTGAAGAATATAAATCTAATAAACCACGCTTGAATTTCGAAAGATTACCTGAAAATATGTCAATATCAACTTTTCTATCTTCATGTTTATTATCGGTAGTCGTTATGGCATTAATACAATTCCTATGTGATAAATGATAATTTGTATATAGCATTATAACTCAACATCAATCTATTAATCGGAGAATATTATCCTTGACGTCAACGTGTGCTTTTTTCTACGAATGGTGTAAAAGACCATAAAATACTATAATACATACATAATAAAACAGTTGAGTGGGCGGAGCCCGTGTAGCCACTAAAATGCCACTAACACGTCAATTCACACGTAGAAATGTCAACACGAGATGTGTCTTGACGTTACAATCGTTTCCAAATTTCGCATGCAAATTATTTAGAAAATGCTAATTGCCCGCTATTTACAAATAAATATGTATTAAAATCCGTCTATCAACACAGCGAATCGGGTTTGAAGTAGTAATTGACTGATAATACGACGTAATTGCTTCTATGTGTACTCCTGGCGACGCCTATCGTCGTACAAAATAAGGTTAACAGCCATTCTATTGTTTATTATAGTATTCTATGTAATAGACGATGTCCTTTTTGTCTTTAATGGGGCACGAATATTTAATTGTGATAGTGAATAGAAACTATCAATTACGCCATTCACCAAATTATACAAGAAAGTAAAGTCAAGGAGCCATCTTCGATTCGAAAGCGATTGAAGCTTAAAGTGATTTAGCTTATCTTCGTAACTCCAAAGAGTTTTAATTAGGTTATGATCATAAGATAAATGCAAAAGTAATCTATTTTGTACCCTTTCGATTCTATGTGAGTAAATATTAAAGTGAGAATTCCATACAACGCTGCATTATTCCAAGATAATTCGCACCATAGCAGAGTAAATAATTATTATAGTGCAAGCATCCCTGAATTGCTTACAGTTACGGAAGAGGAAACCAAGAGTTCTGAAACCCTTGTTGTCAACAATATATTATCTATGTGGAAATCATAATGGAGCTTATTATTAAGCGTAACTCCTAAATCGCGTATGTGAAGAACTTCGGACGGAATACGATCATCATTCGTATCATGATCGTATTCTGTCTGAAGTTTCTCATATATTGAATTTTGAAAGAGATATTTTTTGAAAATTTAATAACATGACATTTGTCAATAATTAATATCATACCGCTGTTACGACACTATAATGTTAAATTAGTTAAGTCTTCCTGTAAGAATTTTGCATCGGAATTAGAGGAGATAATTCTAAAAATCTTACGATCGTCAGCAAACAAATAAAAAATAGAATTCCTAAAGCAATTACTAATGTCGTCAATAAAAATATTAAACAACAAAGGCACTAGATGATACCTCTGAGAGCCATTGTACGTCAGAGTAGGCAGAAAAAGACCAGAAGTTTAACCATCAACGACAACAGTTGATGAACCATTTCACTTATGATATGCAAGATATGAATTAAACCAGTCCAGCAGCGGACCTGCTATACCTATCCCTTTGAGTTTAATGAGTAAAATAGAGTGATTAACCTTGTCAAAGGCCTTACTGAAATCTGTATAAATTGCGTCAACTGATTTGCTAGCATCAAGAGCCTCAGTAATGTCTTCCACAAAGGAAACAGGGTTAGAAACTGTTGATCGAGCTTTCACAAACCCATGTTGTTCAGATATAACAAATTGTCTAAAGTGCCATGAAATAACAGGATGTAAAAGTGGCTCAAACACTTTTGTAAATACGGATATAATGGAAATAGATCTATAACTTTTAGCTTCCTCTCTATCTCCGATTTTGAACAAAGGCAACTCAAGGAATTTTTTCCATAGGATTGGATATGTACTAATTCTAAGAGGCATAATGATAATCAGTGCAATTGGTAAAGCAAATGCACTAGCGCAATTACGATCAAATATCGATGGAATGCCACCACCTACAGTTCCTTTCCTGTTAAGTCTTTTTAAAACATTGTAAACCTTTGTGTAAGAAATATAATCAAGGTGCACATTACAACAAGGGTTCATAACATCAGAAATAGTATTAAAACTCTGATTACTATTATGCAAATATACAGACGAAAAATGATTAGCGAAAACATTACAAATGTCCGTTTCATTTGAAAGAGATTTATTATCGTCTTTAATTTTTGAAGAATACAAACTTTTGCCTTTCTTTTGTTTTATGTATGATCAATTTAACTTTGGGTTTGACTTAGAAGAGTGTTCAAGTCGTTCAGTATACTTAAAGTATGAGTATGCTAGCATCCCCTCGTAACTTCTTTTCAGTAAGTCAAAGGAAAGTTTATCATGAGGATTGTTATATTTGCGGACCCTTCATTCTATATTTATATTTTTAATGCATTTTATCCGACACGGAGCAAACTAAACTGGGTAGTTATGACTGCGGAATTTACTATCTACGAATTTTATCATAAAACAGCG
>DWHP01008193.1:0-10643 GCA_018247895.1 Parnassius honrathi | reverse complement strand
TTATACCTTACAATTTGGTATATATTTAGATTACATTGTGTATTGTATTTTGATTCACGTCATGTCGCAACTAATTATTCAAATATATATAATCCAATAGAGAAGCTGAAGTGTTACTCCCCAACTCCACAAAATATTTACCCCTAAAGCTTAAGTCAAAAACCCCTAAAATCACCTTATTTACTTGGAAATCTCCTAAAAGTAAATAAAATGTTTATAATAATCTTTATATAAATAATATTCATTTTTTGACTTATTATTTCGTTTTCTTCCGATAGTTCCGACATATTAAAATCATACATTGTAGTCAATGGTTGTATGTTATAAATGATGCACCATTTCGTCGCAATGTGAGTCAGATCATTATCACACTTGGTAGTATTTCAATAGATAACAAGCAATTGCAACAGAGATAATTAATGCAAAACATAAAACCCAAATTTTGAGACATCAAAGGATTTACAGCCAGCTGCGCCGCAATCATCGTAAACTTCTTAACAAGAATCAACTAAAGTGGAAAAAAATATAAAAGTCCCTAAAAATAACAAGCTAAAATATTACCATCCCACTTAATCACTCCGTAAATGTAGGGGGGAAACGCTTGCGGAAAGGTGGCACGCTTGGCAAGCGGGTTAGCAACCTCGGTTTATTTTTATTTTTAGTTGTCATGATGAGGGCGCTGCTGTCCATTCCTAGTTTGTTTCCCTCTGTCGCATGTTACGAAACCCACCGGACGAGGGGTAGTAGTTTTGTTTTTATTATTGTTTAGTTTTTACAATTTGCAAACCTTGATTACGTTATTAACATAAGATAATGGCAATACATCCTTCAGATGAAAACCAACAAATAGTATATAGGTCATATAACCTAAACCATCTTACAGTGCTTATACAACTCATAGCTGAATATTGACGTGGTCTGAGCGCTACTTACATTATCAATTGCTTTTATAAGTGGCTCTCCAGGATTCTCCCCTCATGACATTATTATGTCGTATATATAAAGTACCTCTGCTAGAGTTATTAGAAGAAGGGATATATTGTTAAGCACAAATCTTTTTGTACCATTGAAAAACACGAGCATGGATCACCCTCGTTGTTTATAAGAATCTACAAGTCATTGATATTCAACATTGTAGATTATGATGTAAGCACAAATTTAAGAAACATTTTGCAGGCATCAAACTCGAAGCGAACCTCCACCAACTTTATTATGCACTAATATCATAAAAAATACACCAATGGCAAGAGATTTCAATTAATACTTCTGACGTAATTATAAGATTAATATTTCGATTATTATTAAAAAAATTAGTTGAAAATAATTTCACTCGGACGTCAGTTGCTAAGTATAGATGTGAACAAAATATCTTTCGAAAAATTGAACAATTCAATTTTTTGATAGCATTAGATTTTAATCTTTTGGAAGCCTATTGAATTTTACTATTGTAAACCGTCCCGTTCATTAATATATTTCTTTACTTTATTAATTATTTGAAAAATTTACGGTAACAAAATACGAATAACCGGTATCAAGGAGTCAAAAATTTTCGTCTTCATTAAACAGAAACCACTTTTTTATAGCTTTAAGCGAAGTAAGCGTTTCGGTAATTAATAGAAGTAAATTGATTATTCAAAACATTATATGAGCGTTCGAGGTGTGCACTTTTGGATTTTCTAAATATGTATTTTAATATTTGTTCACTACATCAAAAGTCCACAGCTGAACATAGGCATTGCGCACAGTTTTATATAGATTGGGTGACAAACGAGTACACAGTCCACCTGATGGTCAATGGATGCTGTAGTCCATAGACATCTATCAAAATGCAGATGCGTTGTCACTCCTGAGGACTCACATGAAATGCCTCTATTTCCGTAAAAAGGATCTCCGGTTCTCTACACCCACCATACGAAACATAGCAGCGTTAAGCTGCAATTTTACACTGGTATTCCGTGAGAGCGTGTTCCTTGGTCGAGCCGACCCATTCCTGCTAAAACAGGAATACTATATCTGCAACGTGGCTCTACCACGTATTAGAGATTTCCTCATATTTGTCATAGTTGCTACGATGGCAGGCGATAACGTAGGACACCGGCGAACCTTAGCGATGGGGAGTAGCCATAGCGTTTTTATCCGATACAGAACCGTCATTTTCTGCGCGGGGAAGTCTGGGCGCACAAAATCAATCGTCTGTCACTACGAAACACACATTACAATTAAATAATAAACTAACAATTTCACACATACATAGATACATTACAACAGTATCGCTCGTGGACAACGACAACTCGGATATAGACTCGGATCAGTCGCTTGACCGGTCTGCATATATTATGAGGGCGAGCGGCCTGTGTTGTTAAACAAACCCGAAACAACACGACCGTTATTATTGTAATTTTTAAATTCAATCAATAACAAATCAAATTAGGATATGTGACTTTATGGCATATTTTGGCAGTTTGATTTATCACAGTCTTACAAACGCAAGACCATAGGTATATTTTACAAATGCTTTCATTTAACAAAAATGCTAAAATACTGATAATATCACGTTGTAAGGACAGGCGGTATATTCATCATCGATGTTTACTACGCTTTGAGGTTGGTTGAAAACTCAAAGTTCTGGTTATACTACTGTTCGATATAATATCAATATTATTTTCGATATTTTTATGTTACTTTTCCTAGTTACAATGTTGTGCACAGCAGTCTTCAATATTTATTACACGTAATTGTTATTTAATTTCTAGGTCACCGTCTGACTCACTATAATTGGCACTTATACAAACTGCTAAGATTTCATTCGCGAGTCTCAAGTAAACCATAATGAAAGGTATTTTGTTCATAATTTCGCTCATAGAAATACAAGTATTATTACTTTTTTCTTTAGCAACTAAAATCCTTGATTAATTAATTGTTGTCTATATATGACGGAGTTATGCCCGAATACAAAATAAATGTTAATATCGGAATTGAGAAGCTCCTCCTGTTTTGGAGTCGGTTAAAAATGAAATGCAACTAAAATCACGGAACAGTTTAAAAATACAGTTAATTTAATGGAAATTAAACTTTGAAAATAATCAAATCTTGTCAATTACTGGCAAATTTAAATTGGAAAGGTCATATTCTCCAATTAATTAATAAACAAGACAATATATTTTTATGAATGCTACTTTAAAAATTCATAATTTCTAAAAAAATAACTGTTATCGCCTATCATGGATTTGTATTGTCACTCTCACGGTATGGATTGATTAGTTCAAAGAACTCCGTTTGTGTGGATATAGCTTTTACAATAAAAAAATGTATAAGAGCGTTAGACAATAATGATGAATTCAATGAACCGGTAATCTGTTATTTAATCTTTTTATTTTATTTAGCGCATGTATGCGAATTAATTCTTAACAACTTTAGTATACAAAAACATTTTACAATATAATTAAAGTACATAATTATTTCTCTGGCTATGTAAGAATTTTAATTAATTTGTGTGATGGCGATGCAAGATTCTACCACCCCATTGCGCCACGTAGGTGTCGCCAGATGACAAAAGTGAGAGATTTCATGGCTTCAGATAAATGGCGTAATTTGTTTATGCCAAAGGTCGTACTTAGATCGGCGGAGGGTAGCAGACTTAAAATTGTGAATCGTATGGTACGGCGATTTCCAATCCTCCTGTCAAATAAAACCTCATTACAAACGGAGAGACCTATTTGGAGACTTTTACGGTCTGACGATAAAGAAAGTGAATTCTTATTCGTATTACAAATTTATCAAGAAGCAGGTAAAATAACTACGAATTTTGTTAAAGTGATGGACAGTTTTAATTAAAATCTATATTTTATATAGTTAAGTATATACGCCTCTAGAATGAACACTATTGAATATCACATTACAAAACTAGTGAATAATGTGAGTTATGTAGCTACATTGTATCAAACTTATTTCACTTAATGTGCATCACGTCTCTAAATTATACAGTTCAAGTGCATTTTAAATAAAATTTACAGATCAGTACATTCATGTGTTTGTATAAAAAGATAAATACAATTAAAATTAAACCTTTACATGGTATAGACTCTTACATAAAAAATATTTTTAGTTATAGCATTAGGACAAAGATAATTTTACAAGATTGTGAAATGCATAAGTTTATGTTATAAAAGAAGAGACGCCTTTATACATATTAAGTAGGTACATTGTCATCTAAACTTAAATATTAGGTAGAAACAAATAATATCTCTCTAATAGCATAAATTCTTTGGAATAAGTTTTAATGGAAACAGTTTTTAAGCCTTAAAGTTGTTAGTAATAAATGCATTTAGGATTTAACCGATACAACGAATTATAATAAAGCTTAGCTACTATTCTCTAACTAGAAACACCTTACCTATTGAAATTTGTACGATCTATTTATCTAACAGTAGATTAGCAAGTACATATGTTTAAAAATTCGTCAATATTAAATTTTAAATCAACGCAATGTTTTGGGAAGCAATGTTACAACACAAAATATATAAGCATATTATAATAAACAGAGCACATATTTTAAAATATTACCAAAATAACATTTGTACAATTATAAAAATAATGCAATGTGGCAAAACCTTGTCTTTACATTATCATAAACATGCTAATACAATTAAATCAGAAATCAAATGGTTTGAAAACCTTAAAATATTTTTGTTAAAATGTGTCAAGCAATTATTTCACAAGAAAATAAGAAACATATTACTATAAAACAACATGGCACACAAAAACTCGCTCTATGAAATTTAGAGCCAATGAAAAACAATAAACGCTAAATACCTAAAAGATTAATATTTATAAACTAGAAAACAATTTTACGTAGTGCAAGACCTGTAGTAATCTGATCGCTTTGTGATTTCAGACAAGTAATAATTCATTTGTGTATTGAGCTCGCCAATTTCTTTTTCCAATAAGTTGAGTTGTTCATTATGATCGTTATATAATTCTTCCATATTAGCTAATAGCTTCAATTGCATTTGAGTGTCACTAGCAAGTTTGGTAGCTCGGTTTAGTAGCAACTGTGCTCTTTCTCTAGAATTCAATGTCTGACTTGCACGTTCTGCAAGAGACATATTCGTTTGTTTAAAGTCCTGCCTCAGTTGCCTGGCCTTTTGCTCAGCCCCTTCCGCTCGATTAACGACATCATTAGCCTCTTCTTTCACTTGTTCAGCGTCACTTTCAATCTTTAAAATATTTTTCTGTAAATCTGATAGCCGTAAACGAAGCCCTTCGACTTCGTCCATGGTCTCGTTAGCTTTTTTTTGAGCTTGTTCGGTTTCAGACGCTATTGGAATCAAATCACCTTTAGCTGCTTCGATGTCACTATTTGCTTTCTCAATTGCATTTTCTGCTGCATCCTGTGCTGCTTGAGCCTCATCTAACGCTTCTAAAACTTTATTAGCCATTTCAAGAGTCAAATTAGCAGCACTACTTACGGCAGTCGCGTTTTGTTTAAGAGCTTTTGCTCTTTCTAAATCAGGTTTTGTTTCTGTTATAATATTTTCGATATTGGTAAGCTGTGAAACAGTAGAATTAATACGTTGTGATAATTCAGTAATTTCTTTAGGTTCAATTCGTATAGATAAATTTAAGATATCGTTGGCCAAAGTTCTCACGTCGGCTGGTGTATTAGAAGTGTTTGACAAAAATTCTTTCAGTTCTGATGACAATTCTTGACTATCGTTGGTGACCCTTTCAACTGATGATTTAAAATCTTTAGCTCTATTTAGTAATTCTTTACCTCGAGATCGGACTGCAACTGTATCTTGTTTCACTTGAGATATTGATCTAAACATGTCTTCAGCCGTAAGTTCATGATCTTTTATTCGATGTTCGGTTTTATTGGCAAAATCAAGTGCTTGTTCTGCTTTAGTTATAGCACCTTGATCACATGATATACCGCCACACTTTCCACACCCTGCTCCACCACAAATATCACAGGTGTCACTTTCTTGACCACACATTTTTTCATTAATTTTAGGTATTTGCGACTCCAATTCCAACAGCTGTTCTTGTAAATCACCAAGTTTTTTGTCATTTTCACTTTGAGTATTATTGAAGTTTGAATATTGAAGTTCAACTAATCTGTCAGTATTTTTTATTTGTCGATCCGTATCGGCAATAATTGTTTGCACGCTCTCTGCCTCATCCGCTGCTTTAGAAGCTCTTTGCTTGGCTTCACGTGTCAAGTTCAAAGCTCCTTCTAAATTAGCTTCTTGTAATTTAGTTGCGTTATTACCTAAATCATTTGTTTTTGATTTAAGTTGTTCAATGCTGGACCTAAGACCATCCAGAGTCACGTTACCTAAGTTAATTTTAGATGTGATATCATTTAAATTATCGTTGCTTTCTTTCACTTTTTTCTCAGCTTGAGTTAATTGACTTTGTAGACTAGTGATATTTGATAACAGATCTTTAACTGTACTTTGTCCCTGTTTAGCACTTTTAAGAATATTTTCTACATCAGATAGCTTTTTAGTCATTTCTTCGAAATCCCTTGTATACGCTCCTGTAGCCCCAACAATTTTAATCTTACTAGCATTGCCAATAGCGTATTCTGTCTGAACACGTAAGTCTCCAATTATTCGATCCCAATTGTCAAAACATTCACCACAAGCATAACATTGAGGAGCATCACCAAGATATCCGCGGGCGCAAACGTCACATTTATATCCGCCAATACCTGCCTTGCATATACATGACCCATTTTCTCGCATGCATTGTTGCGATACTGACCCATATAAGTCACATTCACACTCATGGCATTCTATATTTGGATTACCCCAGTGATTCTCTTGACACTGATCGCATTGTCTTCCACCATGTCCTGGCTTACAGTCACATTTACCTATATACGGGTTACACTGCGGAGACATTGATCCAATAGGATCACATTCACATGGATCACAGCCTGTGCCCAGAGCTATTCTCCAATGGTTTTCCGTACATTGATCACAATTTATTCCCATAACGTTTTTGTAACAAGGACACTGTCCTGTTATGCCATCACAGTTACCTTGAGTAAAGTTTGTACCTAGTTCTGAGCAGTTACATTTATAACATGCTTTTTCTATTGCGTTACCGTAGTATCCATCTAGACAAAGTTCACAATGATCACCAGCTGTATTGTGTAAGCACTGTAAGCATATTCCTGTATATGGGTCACAGTTCCCGGGTTTTGTAATATCGACGTTTTCATTGCACTCACATTTATCACAGGTTCCTTTGACAGGGTCGCCATAATAGTTGTCGGCACATACATCACACAGAAGTCCAGCGTAACCTTCTTTGCAATCACAAACTACATCTTTTGTTTCAGGATCTAGCTCACAACGGTCGGCATGACTACCCTTATTGGGATCACCTTTAACACCAGGGCAGGGACATGGTCGACATGGAATATCGACACCAAGTCTTGGGTCACCATAATATCCATCAATACATCTTTCGCACCGGTGACCTTCGGTATAATCTCTACATTCTTTGCAAGCACCAGTCTTATCGTCGCATTCAACCGCGTGACCATTGCAATCGCATTGTTGACAATTTGGAAAATTGAAATAGCCGGGTTGGCATAAATCACAGGCCCGACCGTAAGTGTTCGCTCTACATTTACATTGTCCACTTGTAGCATCACAGAAATTATCAAGCGATCCAATACTATTACAATCACATCGCTTGCATCCGAACTTACTGAACCCGTATGTACCAGGAGCACAGCGATCGCATCTAGCGCCAACAATATTTTCCACGCACTGACAATGTCCAGTATACGGATCACATTGGTGACTTTTAGAACCCGTTGGATCACACTGACATGATTCTGAGCCGTTTCTAATGTAAAATCCTATACTAGCATGGTACTTTTTGCAAACCTCAGGAATATTTTCTCTATTAAGATCATAATAATATGAATCACCACAGTTGAAACGATCAAATTCATCTCTCATGTAACTTCCATTTGCTAAGAAAGGCAGATCGTCAATAGAAGGTATGAGAGCGATTGAGTCGATCAAAATAGATGCTCTAGAGTTGGAGGAGCGGCCATCTTGACGTCCTAAATATATACGAATTTCAGTTTCTTTATTCTTTTCTAAACATAACGCTGGTTTAACAAGAACACTGCGTTGAGTTGCTGGTAAATATGTATTGATAGTGTCATCTTCGGGCCGTATATTTGCACACGGTGAGTCAGTATCTACGGGTACAGTTCTTCTTACAAATATTGTTGCCTCTTCCCAATTCATGGGGGCCTGGGGTTCGTATCTAATTAAAACATTATAATTCATACTTGTTTTTAAATTATTTATCTTGAAAACTAGCGTACTACTTTCCGGTATTTTCATGAAACCTGGACCAGTCCATGTTTCTTTCCGGCCATCCGGGAAATTTTCTCGTATGACAACGTGACACAGCTGACTTTGAATTGCGTTATCGTCTATTTGAGAATCACACTGACTTGACTCAGCTTCAACAACAATAGCATCAAGAGCACCAACAAAAAAGTTTTGTATAGGTGTATCACATCGGCGACCGGTAACGTTTGGACGACATTTGCATTGGCCTGTTATCACATCACAATCTCTGTCTATTGAACCACCAACATCACAATCACACGGTAGACAACCATCGTCACTATCCGAAAGACCATAAAATTCTGGAAGGCACTGATCACAATTTCTTCCAGTGACGTGACGTTTACAGAAGCAGTTACCTGTTGCGGCATCGCAGCCTCTTTCGTTGATTGTGCCTAAACTATTACATGTGCATGCTTCACAACCTTCAGGGTTAAAAGGGTCGAAATTCCAATAACCATCTTTGCATCTATCACATCTTGCTCCGTCGATATTAGCTTTACACATACAACGACCAGCAGTTTTATTATTTGCAGGATCTGTCTCATCATCACACAAAACTTCCCTGTCGGTAGTACCTTCCGGGTCGCAATCACATGGTTTACATATGTCTGGACTTTGGATGTCTAAACTAGGGTCCTTGTAAAATGTAGGTCGGCATCGTTCACAATTAACACCCATTGTATTGTGTTGACAATTGTCACATACACCACCACTTATTTTTCCAGTTTTGTTATAAACTGCTGGATCAAAGTGGCATGTTGTTGCGTGATTATTACATGTACATCTCTTACAAGCATTAGAAGTTCTTCCAATAGCTGGTTGCCAAGGTAAATCGTTGTAAAAATCTTCACAGTACTCACAATTTAATCCTCTGGTGTTATGTGTGCATTCACAACGACCATGTACCATATTATTTTTCGATTCAACTCCAGGCATAGGCAAACATCGAGATGCATGACCGTAACAGGAACATGATCCGCGCACTGTCATTTCATAAATGGCATAATAATATTTAAATTTTATTTCCGCTCTGTTATCGAGATGATCATCACCTAGTGTATGCAATTTCGTAAAGTTAATTCTAAGATTGGTCATTCGCAACAAACTTTGCACTTCTTCCGAGTAGGGATTTGTCACATTTATATTCGACGGTAACACTCTAAATATCACTTCTCCCTCAGTAGAAGGAGAGACACCTGAATAACGGGAATCACATACGACTTCTGTTAAGCTTCGCTGTGAATGTCTAGGAATTAACGGGAAGGACTCGGCGCAGTTGTGTGCGAAATATCTATAAACACGCCATGTCTTACCAAAGTCGAAAGACCGCTCCACCAACATTGCAGCGGGACGAAAAGTTTTAAATTGAATTATTAAATGCGTAAGGTGAAATTCCGCTTCCATATCTAGTCGAATTGAAACATTTTCCTTTCCATTTTCGGATTGCCACCATGATCTGTATCTTGTGCCAGGATAAAATTTATAAATAATGTTCTGTATTCGATGATTTTCATCGGGTTTGTGTATGGTTTTGTTTGTTGAGTCGCAAGTGAAGCATGTTTCCCTTTCTTTTCTGAGTCTGTCGTCGAGATACGACACAATGCAGTATCGTTCGCGTCCATGTAAACCACATGTGGATGTTGCAGAGAGTCGGGATTCGCGTCCGATAAGGAGGTTACCGGTAGCAGGGTAGCAGGAGCTTAATTCACAAGCGCGGTCAAGTAAGCGGGGGTCAGCACGTAGTCGATCTCGCTCGCGACTGTATACAGCGTCGCCGCCGGCGACGAGCGCGGCGGCCACGAATAATACGCGTAGAGCCATAGCGCGATGTTGGTTCTCCACGCGCCGCTCACTGCACTGAGTTTGGGGTCGCCTCGTACCGCACTCTCGCGCCGCCTCGCCTCCCTTGGCCCGCTCTCCGACCCAAAGAAACAGGTCCGCATTAGCGCTTCAAAGCTCTACAAATCTTACCAACGTGATATTACGTCTGCCTATTTGAGTAAAGTAGGTACGAAACATATAAATTTATGACGTTATAAATAATTTTTAACAAAATAATAAAAAAACATCAAAAGCTTTGAAACACAATAACAAAATTTGCCTAAATACTTTAATAATATACATACAATTGTAGATTTTATTAATGGCCATCACACACTTAGCTATAATATATTATATTGATATAAGTTATAGCAAGACACACGTTTTTAATAATAATCTTTGAATGCCCTCACACACAGCTGTAATGTAGCT
>DWHP01008192.1:0-10643 GCA_018247895.1 Parnassius honrathi | reverse complement strand
TATATATATATAATCGTGGTAGCCAAAGGATTAAGCGGTCTTTGTAAATTTCACAGTACGATAGCAGTCTGGGTTCGATCCCTCCAGTACCAGAATCCAGAATTCATGTAATGGGGCAATTTCTTTGTGCTAAAATTCTCTAAGAAATGCGAGAAGGGAGAATTCCTGTGCCTAACAGTGGGACTTATTTAAGTTGTAACTTTAACTATTAACATTAGCATATTAAATACGAAAATAATATACAAAATTTTTAAAGGCATTATTATTAATACATTTTTGGTATTAATTGGAACAACAAATTCTACAAATGACTTAAAAAGGTAACAAGAATAATATAAGTGGTAATTTTAACCTTGCAGGAGAGTTAATGATATGAAAAATGAATATTTATGTATATGGTAGTGTTAGGTATTTTAAAAGTATGATAAGACGGTCCCGGAACTCACGACGATAATTTAAAAGTTATAGTACCTATATATTGAAATCAGTATGACGATTTTAAAGATCTTTTAGACTACTCTGTTAAGAATATATACGATCGTATTATGACATTTTAAAACTTCGCAAAAATTATATTGCGCCAGAGCAATGACTGGACCCGGGAAGTCTGGAGTTTCCGAGTGCGTGTTTTTTCTTCTCTTGACCAGTCTGACCCACATAAACAGCGTGACATTCGTCACAAACAAGTTTGTAAACGGCTGAATTTTGACGTATATACAACTTATCATTATTAGGTATTACAGATATTTCTAAGAGAAAGGTATGTTTTGAACGTCACGCAAAAGCCGCTCTGTCGAAGAGTATTGTAACCTCTTCACATTTACACGCGTATCGCGAAACACCGTGAATCGCGGTAAAAACTGTTCTGGCTCGCAATGGTTAAGTGGGCTACATACGAGATGATATCGGTGGCGATCTAGGGTGAAAAGAAATCGGGGCTTTATCGGGGTAGACCATACACACGGACACGAGCCTACCGATCAGTGCGTGTTCGGACTTAGAGCGGAACGCATGTGCGGGAGAACGCTTTAAAATGCCTCCAACTCTCTCAAAACACCACCGTGTTGATTTGGCATTAGCCTTCTCGGTTAATTTGTTCGAAAATAGATAGAAAGAGGAGTTGCTGTGTGAAAAAATGGCTCCAAAAGAGACAAAAACTAAGCCACATAGACGTACTAAATGATCTGGAGTCCAAAGTCATGGTTAATTTTCTCCGGATGGATAAAGACAGATTTAACAACCTTCTACAAATGATTTCGCCACTTGTAGAAAAACAGAGAACGGTGATGAGAGAAGTCATAAGCCAAAGAGAACGGCTAATCGCAACTTTTCTATATTTGGCCACTGGGCAAATTTATAAAGACCTAAAATTCAGTGCTGTCATATCGCCTTGCTTAATGTCGACAAAGATTCACGAGACTTGTCGGGCTATCTATGAATGCCTTAAACTTTATATTTAAGTAAGTAAAGGCACGGGTTCTACCAAAATATAGATGCGTGAGAGGAGAGATACTGATGTTTTAAGTTTCTCCTAACTATACTATTTACGTACTTCTTCTCTTTGTTCATTTCTACTTCATGGTGTGGTGTTCCTTGCGTCTATAGTAAAATAATTTTTATTTTGTTTATCCCGCATATGTGAATTTAGTTTATAAATATCTATCATTTCAATCCATGCTTCCCGTTCATTTTCGGAAAACATATTGCAAAGAGTATATTATCACTGTTTTGTTAACGTCTTTCCGCGAGGGCTGCCGGCAGCGACTGTCAAAAGAAATCGGGCTGATGCGCCTACATACACGCAGTACGGACGTAAACTCTACCCTAGATCGCCACCGATATCATCTCGTATGTAGCCCGCTTTAGTTTTAACTTCAGCTTCACATTAACAGTGTAGTACGCGCGCTTGATAAAGATGGACGTCGAAATCACTACTTCGGGTGCTGGGTTACTTTGCGCACTGGCGATTTAATAAAAAAAACAAGACATGTACATATAAAGTTAAAGTAAAGTTACAGCCCTTATATGTCCCACACTGGACTGGACACAGGCCCCATCATATTTATGAGAAAGTTTTAGGGCAAGGAGATGTCTGCAGCGCTGTCCCAATGCGTGTTGGTGAATTTCACATGTCTTCGAAATATTTTTTTTATTTCTCAGAACAGCAGGTTTCCTCACGATGTTTCCTTCACCTCCGCACGTTGTAAATTAGCACTTAAAATTGCTATTAACAATTTTATTCGTAACGGAGGGGATTGAACCCAGGTAGCTCGTTTAATTTAAATTCACTATAAAAAAACTATTAAAAGGAAAATTTTATACATTATATTGTAAACTAAGGGACAACCACCGAAAGTTTTTGACAGATTTTCGAATAAATGTGTCAACCTTTGATAATTTATTGAAAATGATGGAGCCATACGTTACTTATCAAGACACAAATTTTTGCAAAGCTATACCAGCTCCTGAGCGACTAGCAGTGACGTTGAGGTAAGTAAAACTAGGTACATTTATGTTTGTAAGTAATTAGTACTTTTAATCTGTTTCACGTTTTTAATCTTTCGTAATAAATTTACTTCTAATTTTGTATACAAGTAGTTTTTAATATAATAAAGTTAATCCGAGGTCGTAACTTTTGTATTCGCAAATTTTAATACGTTTTACGTGGTAGAGGTAGAGTAATGCTGCAGCTATACTAGCTGTGTAGTTGTAGCATGAATGGGTCGGCTCGACCGGGGGAGGACCACGCTCTCACAGACTACCAGCGTCAAATAGCAGCTTAATGCTGCTGTATTTCGTATGGTGAGTGTAGAGAACCGGGGACCCTTTTTACTGGAAAAGAGGCATTCCAACTTAGTCCTAAAGACTAACAACGCATCTGCATTTTGATTCGCAAACGAGGATAGATGTACATGTCTATGGGCCACAGCAACTACTTACCATCAGGGAGACTATGTGCTTGCTTGTCACCCTTTTCCTATAAAAAAAGGAAGTGGAAGAAGAAGTTGTTCGAATTGTAAAATATATATTATGAAAAATAGATACCAATGTTTGATATATTTTTATTTTAAACATAATTTATCACACTAAAAATTTCATTCGTGTCGGCGGAGACCGAACCCGGGTTAATAACGTTACCTCCTAGGAATTTCTCCTAATTATATCGTGGAGGCAGTTAACATAAGTACATAAATTTCACAAGGACAAGTATCCATAATCCGCGGCCCTTAGTGCCGCAACTCATTGTAAAGCCACTGCACCACGGAGCCGTCAAATTGGCTTTCTATACCTTTCAGACCGGAACACAGTAGTGTTGGCACTGCGGCTTGGTGGCGGATGAAATAGGTAAAAAGGTGCTTACTACCCAGGCAGACTCCGTAGCAGAGATAAATAAATATCTTAATTTTTCAGTCATAGAGCTTTCTCAAAGATGTTTTCCTTCTAACTTGCTAACATATAATAGTTATGTATGCACAGCCAATAATAATACTGACTCTTTATACCCTTTATACATTAGACCTCTTTATACATTGGACTCCGCTAATTTTAGACCTATTTCTGTACTGCCAACAATTAGTAAAATTTTTGAAAAAATTATTCTTGATCAAATGTTAAATTTTTTAATGTAAATAATTTACTTCATAAAAATCAATTTGGTTTCACAAGGGGTCACTCTACAACTGATGCTGGTATTGAGATGATTACATATCTTTAATGCGTGAGAGAATTCACAGGATGCTTTGGGTATATTCTGTGAGCTATTTGGATAGCCTTCGATTGTGTTCACTATGAAACATTAATCAGGGAACTTCAACACTACATTATAGGAAGTGATGTTCTTAAATTAATTATTTCATATTAAAGTAACAGAACGCAAAAAGTTGTCATTAATAGTATGAGTTCCCCCGGGTCGGTAGTACAAATGAGCGTGCCTCAGGGCCCAATTCTCCGCCCCCTTCTGTTTCTCGTATATATTAATGACTTACCTTTCATAGTAGGGGATAACCATGGTATAGTATTATTTGCTGATGACACTTCATTAATTTTCAAATTAAAACGACTGTTACTAAATTTTGACGAAGTAAATAATGCTATATCTAAGTTAGTAAGTTGGTTTAATGTTAGTAATTTCCATTTAAACGGCGCTAAAACTAAGTGTATGAAATTCGTAACTCAGAATGTCAAAGATGTTAATACTAATTTAATTTTAAATTGTGTAAAGCTGAGTCTTTTTGGTACCGCCATTTTTCTTGGAATCTTACAAGAGGCAAAGCTTCAATGGGGCCCCCATATTTCAAAACTAGCTACCAGACTTATTTCTGCAGCATATGCTGTAAAAAAGGTTAGAACTCTTACCAGTGTTGAAACAGCTTTGGCTATTTCTATAGCATAATGTCGTATGGTATTTTGCTGTGTGGACACGTGACTGACACTAAAATTATATTTATTTTACAGAAGAGGGCTATTAGAGCAATCTAAGATTTAAAACCTAAAGAGTTACTCAGAGAAAAATTTAAGGAAGTTAATATATTAACTATGGTCTCTTAATACATTTATGAAAACGCAAAGTACGTACACAAAAATAAAAGTAGTTTTACAAAAATAAGTGATATTCATTCTGTAATTATTAGGAACAGACACAAGGTAGATGGATTAGAGTACCAGTAACTCTAATCCACCGAGGCAGTAATTAATTCTTGGGGCGATGTATACGCTTTTACAACAAAATCACAGAAAGTATACGAAATTTGATATGCTCATAGTTCAAAAACTTTATTAAACTAAGTTTGTAGTAAAGAGGGTTATTGTGATATTGGGGCATTTATGGATGATAATAAACCCTGGGAAGGGTGATCGCTATTAAGCTATTTCTATTATTTTTGTGTTGTTAACTGTAACATACATGACTGTAAGCTGTTATTTAAAAAAAATAGTCCCGCTTAGTTTCTTGCTGGTTCTTCCCAGGACAGAGGTTTTTTCTGAACCAGTGGTTAATTAATAAAAAGTGACTTTTAATAAGTATTATTTATAATCTATATTGTTTCTGTTTCTGTTTCTAAAATAATAAGTATTTTGCACACTGACCTCTATACAAACGAGTGTATATATAAAGGTCAGTGATTTTGCATATGTCGTCCGTCATACATCCGCTCAAGGCTGCGATGCTGGAGGTAGCATACACACTATTGCATACACACATATACACTATCCACTATCCACTATAGCATACACACATATACACTATCCAGCGTGCTAGATGTAATCGAACGAATTAAATAAGTTCGCGTGTTTTATTTATCTGAAATACCACAAGTTTTATTAAAATTTTGGGGGTTATTCTGAAGTTGTAAGCAGCAGTAAGAGGAGAAAAAAAAGCAGGAAGTTTATTTGTGATTATGGATATTAAACACTATATTTTCGTAAACGTGTTTTAAAAAAGTGTAAGCTAAGTTTAAGGTAAAAAATAAAAATGTAGATAATCTACAATTTTATTTTATACGTCTGCCTTTTATTATTTAAGGAGAACTTAATCTAATTTGTTAGTAATACTAGTTCTTACCTACTTTTTTCTACTATATTCTTGATTTTTTTTGTTTCAAATTAAATGTAATTATTTATAGGGATACTTAAGCTATTTTTGTTAATAATGCAATGATAAAACGTAATAAAACGTTTTATATCTTTCATTTTTCATGCCGCGGGTAATGCGCGAATGGTTTAATGATTTAAGGTAGATGACAATAAAACGAGCGCTTGTTACTACATAAAATGACAAATCTGCTGTACCTAGAGGTAGTAACCTCACGATCTAGTATACCTCATGCACGACAGCTTTGACGTACGTCCGACCTATTCTTTATCCATCGTCACGACACGAAAAGTAGTGGGGAGGCTCGCTGCTGCCTTGCTGGATATAAAATGTATCCAGCGTGTCCAGCTGCAATTAATAATAATTATTTACGTACATCAACCCTACTCATTGTTTTGCATCGAGCGTCGTGTGCCATTGGCGGGATTCAATCTTGCTGTATGTCCCGCCACGGTCAAACACGACGCTCGATGCACTACGGCTGAGCGGATTTGACGTACGTCAATAATTATTATTAATTGCATGCTGGATACGTTGGATTAATTTTGTATCCAGCAAGGCAGCAGCGAGCCTCCCCACTACTTTCCGTATCGTGCTGAGAATAATAAATAGGGCGAACGTACGTAAAGCGGTCGTGCTTCAAACATGCAAGATCATGTGGATACTGGTTGTGCAAAAGATTTATTATTTTAATGTAGTAACGGAGCGCACTTTTATTTTCTACCTTAAAATTTAGCAACCGTTTTTTAAATCACGGTTACAATAAAAAGTAAAATCTAATTAATGTATTTAAAATCCGTAGTCATAAATAAACTTTTTCTTTCCTCTCTTCTGCTACTGCTGACATCATCAGAACTCCAATTTTTAACATTTTGGTAAAAATAGTGACAATTTAAATAAATAAAACACGCACGCTTAATTAATTCGATTGATTACATCTGGATGCATTCTTGTCAAGATCTAAAAAACAGTCATGCGAAGTCAGCGCGGACCGCTAATTAGCATACAAAATTAGGATTACAAAGGGATCCCATTCGCTTATGTACCGTGTTTCTAATGATTTATTAAATTTACGTGAAAACTATATAATCCCATAACCTCAGCCGCAGAGTACCGCTAACCGCTACCGTACTAGGGATATTGCAATCTCGACCTCGGACGCTGCGGTTGAGGTTATGGGATTATTTAATTATTTATTCACGATGTAAATAAATAACTTACGGATAAACCGATATCGGGTGCTGATTGCGCATGTGAAAATCTACAAATTTACATTGGTTGATTATTCTTTTAATGTAATTTTTAAGTAAAACAATAAAAATTTATTATTTCACAGCACTCGGCTTATATTTTTAAATATCTAAACAAATAATTGACGCGCTAAAAAATAATAAGTACCGATAAACATCATTTTTCACGTGGAATCGATTTATACTAGTCGCATTTTTAATAATTATTTCCGGGTTCCAAATTCCTGGACCATTGAAAAAGTTTCCATCTGTAAGCAGTAAATAATAGTTAAAAAACTCTCCACAACAGCGCTGGAGTACCTAGAGGGTATGAAATGAACCACAAACTAATAAGAGTACTAACCTAGAAATGAACTTAGTGGTTGTCGACAGAGTGAAGGGTGCTAAATTGAGGAATTTAATATTTGTCGTGACTAGAGTAGTTGATGAAACTGCAGTATTTAATCTCAACTACTCACGTTCTACGTCTAAAATAGTTTAATAAATATAACCATTAAAAAGACGCCGTGAAACACGTTGAGAGTTATTTTGAATACAAAAATTTTGAAAACAATAAGTTTTATTATTGTAAAAAAGAATTATGGTGAAAGACTGTGCAATAAAAAAAATATAAAACGTTCTTTAAGGTTTACACTCTGACTCTATCTGCGTCGCCATATTAAGCGCCGAGTTTTGTGATAGATCTGCTGTCAAACTGTTACATGCTAAAAGTTTTTTGTTGTGTAGTGCAGTGCCTTCATCTTATCTTATAGCAGGTGTTTTTCTGAATGTATATTTTATATTGCTAGATGACCCTAGCCACCTAAAATCGATTTGATTGTAACTCTTAATAGAGAGACATTTTTCAGTTTAATAATAACAATTAATGATAAATAAGTATTGATTTTTAAAACAGTTTATTTCATTTTCACTCAACTAGTCATTATTATTTTATATTAAAAATACTATAATATGGGATCTGGGATCTCCATCCCATAAATTCCTTAAACGTAAAAGAAGGATTTAATTTCTATTTAAACAAAAGCCATAAATCTGTCAGTCACATTTATTCCCCAGATATGTTACCTGACAATTGAAAATTCAGCCCTGTATCTATGTAAATACCAACGAAATTGGGTGAATTAAGCAACAAATCCGATTATATAAAATTCATCGATTGAGAAAAAATTAATATTAGTTAGAGTATCGATATGACCTGCCCATATTGCTGAGTTACAACCCTATATAAGGCACCCATTTTATGCGCCAGATATTTGTAGGTATATAGTTACGTTAGTTATGTAGGTATGCCCAGTCCATATATATGTATGTATCATCTCCAGTCCATATACTTCTAAGTCAGTGCTTTGCTTTGATCACTATCTATACTTTTTTACAATTACTATCATAGACTAATATATAATTGATTACCATATATTACTGTGTATATAATAGAGATTGCGAGAGATTGGCGCAGGACGGATCGCTAGTAACAAATAAATAATGATAACAGAACCATGTTTAAATAAAATCACAGAGTAATTTTAAAATTAATTTATACCTAGTTGTATTTAAAAAAGGTAATCATTTTAATACGTATTGTATTTGTATGTATGTAACGGAACGTACCTAAAAATGGCGATTATCTTCATTTCTACTCCTTGTCATTTTACTGTGATGCTCGTTGTGTAAAAAGTAGTGTTTTGTTGCGTTAAAATGGCTGACACCGGTCTACGTATGAATTTTGCAGCTCTAAAGAGGGCTGATCCGTATGCCAGAGAAATAATAGATAGTGCTACCCACGTTGCACTTTACACTTTCGAAGAAAATGAATGGGAGAAAACTAATATTGAAGGCGCATTGTTTGTGTACAGTAGAAATGGTGAACCTTACCACAGTTTGGTGATTATGAACAGATTAAATACAAATAATTTGATTGAGCCAGTTTCGAAGGGTATAGAATTGCAGTTAAAAGAACCTTTTTTGCTGTATAGGAATGCTAAGTGCCGTATTTACGGCATATGGTTTTACGATAAAGACGAGTGTGTTAGGGTAGCCACGAAGTTGAATTCTATTGTTAAAGATTCAATGAAGCCAAGTGATAACATGGTGCAAAACCCTGTATATAATGCTCCTGCTAAGTCCAGTGCCCCAGTTGATATATTTAGCATGCTGAGCAAAGCTCAAGATGACTTTAATTCTAATAAAGGACTAGCAAACAAAACTGATTCGACACCGTCAAGAGCGCCTGATATGACGTCGCAAAGTGTCATGGACTTTTTTGCGAAAGCAGGTAGCGGTGCAGCAGCACAGATGCCTGCAGTGTCTTCCCTTCCATCACCGGGTCTTTTTGGTCCACGACCCTCAGATTCCCGTGAAGCCCCATTACTCCTACAAAGACTTATGAGTAATCCTGCTCACTCAGTAGAACATATAGAAAAACAACAAAGGTCTGTCACTCCACAAGAGAATCAGAATTCAAATGGCAACATTTCACTAGATTCCACTATGCGTCAGAACAGTGGATTTCCATTAAAATCCACACCAATTGACTCACAATGCCAGCAAAGGATACCAAATATGAAAAAGATACAAGTTTTAGATTCAGTGGAGGCAAATGGTCCTAATCCATTGGAAAGTGAACTAAATCTTATGCATATTTCATCACCAAAACCAACATCACCATTGGCAACATATTTGAACCAATCGCAGGACATCAATCATCCGGTAAGCTCATTAAATGGTAACAAGTTTGAAGAGATGGGAATGTTTCCTTTGATTAATCCTCTGACTGCTCAGCAGAAACCGGCTCTGATGCCACCAACAATGTTCACCATCACAACGGGTGGTGATGCCCAGCCGTCCCCTGAGCCACTGACTAGGAATCAGCTTTTACAAGCATTCAACTACCTTCTTAAACATGATGCTGATTTTGTAAACAAATTACATGAAGCTTATGTAAAGTCTTTTTCAGAGAAAGCTTTTTCCGTATCATAAAATTCATTCTCAAAGTGACTATAATTAGCGATCATCATGTACAGTTGTAACTTGAAGTATAAATCCTCAAAAAATGTTGTGTAGACCCCTCTAGTTTTATAGTGACTTGTTTGGAAAAAATATTTTAAAATAAGTTTTAAACCATTGACTGTGTCATTCAAATATGTATAGAGAATGAATTTTAGTGGCAAGCATGACATACATTTGTCACAAAACATTATTCAGACAAGTTGTTTGTGATAACATTAAAACTGGAGCAGCACAGTAGTCTGGGGACTTAAAGTGCAATTTTTTTTGACTCTAATTACAGACAGTCCTTTGCCTGGAATTGGTAAAAAAAATATTTTAAAGCTCTTAATAAAAAAATTTATGTGCAGATTTATGGATAACTATGAGTTTCTTATTCATAACTGTTTACATCCTGGGGATAAGTTTAAAGTACTATTCATTACAATTTAATTATTCACAAATGACAATACATCTCAAAGGGATAATTGCAAAAAATTATCCATACATAACATTTTGCAATAGACTTCTAATGGACAATTTTGACATTTAAGTTATGTTTATATATGCTATAGGGACTGTAAAATTTTGCTATTTCTTTTCAAAGGTTAGAATTTTTCAACCTAGTAAATTGTAGTTTACTCATTGTTTACTTCTATTTCATGCTTTATTTATGTCCGATCAAATTTTATAGAGTTAATGTAAAAAAGACTCTTCAATTCTCAACAATTTATTAGAATATTTTGTTTGTTTTCTAAACTCATTCAATTTTAATATTACTATTTATAAAAGCATTGGTTTAATAACCTTTTTTTTTTGTT
>DWHP01008191.1:0-10643 GCA_018247895.1 Parnassius honrathi | reverse complement strand
ACATAGCCCAACGGATTAGTAAGCTGAAGTGGCAATGGGCCGGCCATATAGCTCGAAGAACCGACAACCGTTGGGGAGAAAAGGTTCTCGAGTGGCAACCTCGTACCGATAGGCAAAGTGTAGGGCAACCCCCACTAAATGGAGTGACGACCTGGTAAGACAAGTTGGTGCAGGAAGCCGATGGACGCAGGGGGCCAGGACCGTGCTTTGTGGCATACTTTGGGGGAGGCCTATTGGGGGGGGGGCTCTAGGGCGGGTGACCCAGTACGCATTCCACGTCTGACGTCGCCAAGTAGTCGATTGTTTGTGTGTGTACCACTCTGCAGTAACTGTTTTTCGATCCTCTAAAACAATTTTAGCATAATGACCTGTCGTTCCGAAGAACGAGGCCACCATCTTTTTTCCCACGCTTTAACCTTCTTTCACTTTAGTTGGCAATTCCTCGGAAGGAAACACCCAGACAGCAGACTGTCTCCTATTTTCTGAATCATAAGAATAAATTCAGCTTTTGTCACCCGTAAGTATGTCGGACACAACTTTTGAGTAACCTCCGTTAAATCTTAGAACCATTTCGCGACCTCAATCAACACGACAGAGTTTTTGGGTATCTGTCAAATTATGAGGTATCCACCGGGCACAAAGCTTCCTGGCTGCTAAATTCTCATGGAGGATTTTGTACACTTGACTCATACCGATGCCCAAGCTTGTCCGAATCTGCTGATAAGTCACTCTTTTGTCAGTCTTTATCATACGCCGCACAACACTGATATTATCTTCAGTCATCGCCGTAGAAGGCCGTCCATTACGCAGATCATCGGTGAGATTAGTGCGACCACGTTTAAACTTATTAAACCATTTGTAAACAGTGACACGAGATGGGGCTTCATCGTAAAAGGCCAATCGAAGTTTATCATAAATTTCTTGTTGACTAAAATGACATCGAATGTCAAAAAAAATCATTGTACAAAAATTTTCTCGCGTGTAATTCATGCTGACGTGACACAGACGATTTTCAATTCGCCGCCAAATCGTAAATAAATGACAATTTAATGAAGTACATACACAATGGGTGCGTTTGGCAGAAAAAAGCGCCAGCAAGCGCTTGTAAGCAAAATGGCGATCGTAAGCTGTAAGCGCTGTCAAATCGTAAGTAGGTATTTTCCTCTAGGACACGAAGTTAGTTTTAACCGGGGAACCTAACCTAATTTAAATATATGTTTGTAAAGTATTCACATTAAAAACTTACCAATCATGAATTTTTAATAACATGTATATGTTTATTCTCGTCATTATATTACTTAAAACTAATATTGCACAAAACAACTTATAAACTCTACTTCAAAACAAACAAATTAGATAAGCAAAATGGCGGATTGTGTCAGCGCTACTGAAGTTAGCAAACGTGTCCTGACCGAAAACTGTTTAGTTTCGCCATTTTGCTCACAAGTGCTTGCTAGCGCTTTTTTCTGCCAAAAGCAACCGATGTGTTACTTTGAAAATTTTCAGGTTATCTTTATGATTATTGAGTTTTATTCCAAATTTTATTGAAAAGGTATAATGGAAGACGAATTCGTTAGAGCAGAAAGTACTAATCTACCAAGGATAAATAAATTGATGGTGGCAATTTATTTTGCATACAATCCCAACTTTTGTTCTGCTGAGTTGAGGAATGTTATAACATCAATTTAAGTAACCAACATTTTTTAATACAAAAACACAATACCAGGTCAAAGTGTATTTTGATAAAACATAATTTTGTAGCAATCATAGTTTAGTTTCTCTATAATTGCAATCATTAGCAATCATTAGTTACAACATCTAAGTTAACGTAATTTATTACAAAATTTGTCTTGCGATACCCTTCACATTTTATTTTTTTCAAAAAAAGTCCCACTTAGTTGCTTGCTGGTTCTTCCCAACACAGATGTTTTTCCGTACCAGTGGTAAATTAAACAAAAGAGTGACTTTCAATTATTATTATTTATAATCTGTATTGACTAAAAAGTTTCTGCTTCTGTTTCTATTAATAAGACACACTATAAACTGTAATAAAAAATATTTTATAAGTTTAACACAACGGTTTAGATTGTGTAATTTTAATTGCCTTTTGAATTAACAATACTTAAGATAATTATAACAAGTTATTTGTTTATAATATCAATAAATGTCAATCGCAACGGCGGAGATTAAAATTATTAATTCTCTTCTTTTTTAATTACATTATTATAAAGCTGAGGGAAGGTGGTCCGCACTCCGACCCATGTTCTGCAGCGAACTCCCAATTCCAATACACTTCAATCATACTATTGTAAAACAAAATAATTAAATGAAAAACTTGTTTCTAACGATGCAATATTATTACAAGATAATAATACTAATATTGGTACTAGAACTCCGCACGAGGTACGAAATACTACAGTTGCATCATTTAAGTGATTACTCGCCTCTATATGTAGTAAATTATAAATGCATATATTGCAGATTTATGATAAAACCTGGTAATTGATCAAAAACCAGATCAAGAACCGGAGAAAACAAAATTACTATTTTATGTTATCATAAATCTGAGAAAATCCAGTTTATTGATCAAGCACCTAGCCTGATTCTGTTTTATGATAAACCTAACCTAACCTATGCTTTAATTTCATCATAAACCTAAAAAAAGTCCAGGTTTTTGACCAAAAACAAAATATTTTCAGGCTATTAATAAGATTAAGTAATAATTTTGTCTTCTTCCAGTTCTTAATCAAAAGCCTAGGTTTTGCTCAAAAACCCGATTTTATCATAAACCTGCGACTTATTATATAATCATAACCACGACTAAAATCATTTTCAAACGTGCTTTAATTATTTAGTTTAATTACTTAGTTCCTAAAGATTTGCTTAAAGGAAAAAATAGTGGGCTTGTTTTACAATCGGGATATTAGATGTACAAAAACAATGAAATTGACCACATTATTTCATCCTTTCAAAATGTATACTTCACTCTTAACCGAAGAGACGGGTCTCTATATTAAAAGGATTTGCCACGATTGGCACGCTCTATACGTGGAGCCGATTAGCGATCGCAATATCCCGATGTTTGTGTCTTTGACGCTGCTGTGCGATCCTGCTCTTTAACATTTAGAATATTAAATAAAAACTAAAATCGATCGAAAACCATGAGAACTTTTTGGCAATTTAGAAAAAATCTACTCTTCTTATTACACCTATGGCCTATGGGATGACATGAGGTGATGTAATATCTATTCGGTAGCAATGTTAGCAAGGCAAGACCGGTAGAAGTTTCAAGTATATGTATTAGGAAAATCTAATTTATATTAGAATAAGTAGTGAAACGAGCTAATCGTTCAATAAAGATAGACGATTGCTGTAGTGGCTTCTATAGCTCGTGGACATCTTAATAAATTACAACTATGAACGCTTTATCTTATCCCAGCACATATTTTATTCGTTTATACATTAACTAGCGATACACCCCGGCTTCGCACGTGTGATTTCTGTATCTCTAGCACTGCGTCACCTACCAGATAAAATTGTGAATTGTTTAGATCATCCAGGGACCTGCTCAAACACACACAAAAAATTTCTTTAAAATGGGTTCAGCCATTTTCGAGTTATTGCGAGACCAATGGACAACAATGGGTTTTTAGGCTGGATAACCTTTTCTACCGTCAAGGAAAAATAGTGAGTAACACGTAAACGGATTAGAAACCTACGGCACCGATATTTTACAAAAAATAGAAACAAAAACTTTGAATTTAATTAATTAATTAATGAAAAACTATCGAAATTCAAATCATATACGCTCTATTATACGAACATCAATAAAATAGGCATCTTTGACTTTGTCACTTCGCGTGGTCACAGTGTCAAGGGCAAAGGGAAAAGTAATTGTTCAAAAAATTTTTTGCCGATTGAATTACTAAAATTAACTCTTTAATTACCGAACGTCAATTAAAACTTAAAAGACACTCGTAATTAACCACACTGATTCACTTTATTTCGCTCCGAAGCTTCGCTTGTATCGCCAAATTCAATACTGCACCGGTGGCGGGCTTCAGTGCCTTTATTACCGCCTTTCTCTCCGCTAGATCGCAGAAAGTTCGAGTGTGGAGCTTTCCAGAAAGCTTAGTTCTTCTATTCGATACTAGATGGCGCTGTTGAAAGTTTAGTCATGGCATTTTCTGGAACGCTCTCCTTGCTCTGTTCCCCGGCACTAGATGGCGCTAGAGCCAGGTACCACACATCAATTTAAGCGCGCAACACAATTAAAAACGCACTGTTATCAGGAACATGAGATTGCCCATTTTCCGTTTCATTTCCCTCTGCACTTTATACCAGACCTACGAGATGATATAGGATGTTAGATTCACTTACTCCACCATGCATATACTTTCGGTTTTACCGTTCAAATTCTAACGTAACAGTAGATGTACTAATATTAAGAGGGAAACTTGGTTTCCTGATAGAAAAGGCCCCTACATTAAGTCAATAAGTTGCTGGTTTTCTTACAAAATATTTCTTTACCGCCTAGCTTTAGCCACGTTGCAGCTATATTAGTTGTAGCACGAATGGATCGGCTCAACCGGGACAGGACCATGCTGTCGCAGAATACCGGCTAAAGGCCGTTGTGTTACGTATAGTTGGTGTAGAGAGCTGGATACACTTTTTTACTAGAAACGAGGTATTCCATCTTAGTTCTCAAGGGTGGCGACCCATCTGCATTTTGATTCTTAATCGAGGATAAATGTAGATATCTATGGGTGACAGCTTCCACTTATCACCAGGTGGGCTGTGTGCTCGTTTGTCACCCTTATTCTGCAAAAAGGTATTTTAGCACACTTGACTACCATCAAAAAATTTAACAGGCTTTAATCTACATAGACAGACCACATTCAGTATGATGATTATTCAAAGATGTTTTATTAGTTACAGAGCAGAATCAGCAAGTTCTGGAAATACTTATTCCATAAATAAGAATGTCCATGTTTAGTAGCAATATAATTTGTCAGTATATAACAGTCTAGACTCCAAATATAAAATAAATTTCTCTCGCACGATCCTAGAGCTTATAAATCTTAATTACGATCAATCGTAGGGTTGCCAACTATTTTATATCAAATAGAGGGTAAAAATAAAAGACTTATTATATGTTTCACAGAAATATTTAATTTTTAAAGGAATATTTGATAGCTGTACTCGCAATCTCGTTCAAGACTACGTTCGAAAAGTGGTGTCGTGAACAATTTTTTCTTAAATAATGATTTGAACCGCTATTTTTCTGTCAAGAAATTCCCCGTTGTAGCTCGGTGTCTAGAATTTGGCGATGTTTCACCCCCACGCCAGGGAAGGAACGTGTAAAGACGTTGGTCCTACGCCTGATCTCTCTCTGGATGTGTCGAATGACCGCTCCATCAATCATGTACGTAATTATTCTGAGAACGGAATATAGAGTGCACATGTGCTTGGGGACGAATTACAAAATGCACTACAAGCTTCTGCGCAGACATCTAGTCTCCATTGAAACTGATCGTCGCGTCGCTACAGAAATTCGGTCAGGATGAAGACAATAAAACGTAAATTATAATAATATTAATTGATTCATGCGCTAAGACTATTAAAGAATTTGTTAATGTGAGAGAGAAAGGCATTAATCGTTAACATGCAACCACAGTTAGCTATTAAGTAAAATATCTCGTGGTAAATTAAAATTATTTTATTTTCTGTCGCTTAATAGTGCTTCTCTATACACGACATTATGCGATATAAATAATTTGCCGTTAAATTACAAACCATGAGACCGTATCGCGCTGCGTCAAATGCGCACTGAGCCGCAAAACTTCGGAATGTCCCAAAAAAGACAGAAACACTCCCGCACAATGCGCAATCTCTGAACGTGCGCATTCAGCGAACTATAAGGTTTGCGAGGTATATAAGGAGATATTACTACGCAGAAAAACAAGAAGAAACAAACTAAATAATAAATAAGCTGAACCTCCAGAAAAATCTGAACTTCATACAACCCCAAGCCCTATCAAAGTAACACTAGCGCCCCCTTTCACAAACAAAACAACAAATTCAAGCACAAAATAGACTTTGGGAAATCTTGGTAAAGCAAACCAAAAAAATTCGAACTCATTCTTCAACAAATAAGCACTCTAATGAGTCTCATAACCACACTTGTAAATAAACTTACATGCGGTAGAGCCATGCTGCAGTTATATTAGAAGTATAGTTGTAGCACGAATGGGTCGGCTCGACCAGGGAGGGACCACGCTCTCACAGAATACCAACGTGAAATAGTAGTTTAATGCTGCTGTATTTCGTATGGTGAGTGTAGAGAACCGGAGACAACGCATCTGCATTTTAATTCGTAACTGAAGATAGATGTAGATCACTACGAGCCACAGCAACCACTTACAATTAGATGGACTGTGTGCTCGTTTGTCTCCCTATCCTATATAAAAAAAAACTACGGCCGTCAGCCTTAGGATCGCCACGTAGAACATTAATGGTCTAGTACGAAATAAGACGAAACTAGAAGTTTTCTATTCAAAGAGCATAGCCTCGATGTTGTGCTTATCTCTAAATCACATTACACAGTGAAAACTAAAGTGCTTATAAAAGGGTTTGACGTCTATACGACTCATCACCCTGACGGGATAGGCCATGTTGGATTTGCTGTAGTGAAGAAAAAATCGATCAAACACCATCTACCTCCTCTACCTCACCTCAAACCAGACCTAATCGACTTCTTCATCACAAAGGGATTGTCGAAGTACTACATCAAAGTCGAGTCCTGTGATGACAGTAATTTTGAACACACTCCAGTTATTTTGACAATAAGCACTACAGTAATAAGCAACGAACGCCCTGAATCGTTGTACAATAAACACTCTGATTGGGAAGGCTTTAGAGATTACCTGGAGGAAAACCTGGAATTAAAGGTTGCTCTTAAAACACCGGAAAAGATCGAAGATGCAACTAAATATATAACCAATACTATCTGGGTTGCATGTTGGCTAAACACCCCAGAAATTAAAAAAAAACAAAATTTACCACTAGAAGTTAAACAAAAATTTCTAGTGAAAGGGAGACGTCGACGAATATGGCACGTATCGATGTACAAAGATGATAAACTAAACTTAAACAAGGCTATTAAAGAGCTAAGGGAGCTCCCGGATAAGATAGAGAACGACATCATAAAAGATAAATTGGAGAACTCCAGTGCCACATTTTCGACCAATTACTCGCTTTGGAAAATAACCAACTCGCTCCACAAATCCCACGAGGCTAAGCTATCTATACGAACCAACACCGTATGCCCATATGAAATGGAAAAGAAAAAGTTGAAGCCTCTGCGAAACGCCTTCAGAGAAGTTGATGAAATTTTAAATCAAGATCTCCAACTGGAGTTCCCACCAAAGGCTGTAACGATGAATGAACTCATAAACACTGTCAAAAACTTGATAAATAATGAAGCGCCTGGTTTCGACCTGATAACGAAAGAAGTGTTAGTGCAGCTCCCAAAAAGGTTCTAGTCTATGGTACAACCCTATTTAATGGTACCCTTAGAGTTCGATACTACCCCATGCTGTGGAAAATTTCACTCATAATAACGATCCACAAGACCGGAAAGCCAGTAGAAGAAGTTACATCCTACAGATTGATAAGCCTCCTCTTAACACTCTCAAAAGTATTCGAAAAAATCCTGCTGCGAAGAGTAAGCCCATCTTTGTTGAACAACAAGCTATACCTAACATCAGTTTGGCTTTAGACAACAACACGCTACAATAGAACAAGTGCACAGAGTGTGCGAACAAATACGGAAATCCCTTGAGTCCTAGGAATACTGATCAGCTGCCTTTCTGAATATTCAGCAGGCCTTCCACAAAGTCTGGCTTAAGGGACTACTCTGTAATATCGAAATAACATTAACTCACGGCTTCTACCTACTCATGCGGTCCTATCTGTCCGACCGTAGTTTCCAAGTTCATGACGACGGAGAAACATCGGCGTTCTATGATATAGAAACGGAAGTTCCTCAAGGATCTGTGCTTGGACCAGTCCTTTACTTACTACTTGTACGCTGCGGATCTTCCAGATGTTCAAAATGTCACCACAAGCACTCTTGCTGATGATACTGCACTCTGTAAGAAAGCCTCAACAAAGTGGATGATTAGCTGCAAAAATGAAGAGTTAAAGGCAGCGTGTTTAAGTCTGTACATATTACCTTCACCTTCAGAGAAGGGAACCGCCCTCTAGTGACGCTGGGAAAAAGTGTGCTGCCACAATTCGAGTCGGTACAACATCTCGGTTTGCATCTTGACAGGAGACTTACCTGGAAGAAGCACATAAAAACCAAGAGTGACGAACTTAACATATGGTAAAAACATGTATTGGCTAATGGCTCGCAACTCGGTATTGTCCACCGATAATAAGCTACTCATATATAAGTCCATCCTAAAGCCAATATAGACTTACGGCATCCAAAAATCATACAACGAGTGAAAAACGGCATACTGCAACAGATAGCCAATGAACCATGATCCGTGACAAACAGAGAAATTCATGAGACTCTCATGAATTGCTCTGAACGCAGGAAAATACAAGGATCGACTCCAAAAACATCATAACGACCTAGCGGCTAACCTGACACGAATCAGCTATTGCAATCGACTGAAACGCTATGACATTCAAAAAAAAGTAGCTGCTACTGAGGAGTATCCCCCGCACGACAAACACAATACAACACATCTGATAAAAGTTGACTTGACTGATTGCAAATCGGCATAAAAAATTACATGCCGGGAGCGTACACAAAAACATTTTCGACATCACTCATTCATCGTAGGTAGCTAAAGCAGCTGGTATAAGGATCCAAGCGCGCTATATTCATTACTACTTATTCTTGCAAAACAGGCATTCATTACAGAAAGTCCACTGTTGAACGTGGGATACCCATAAATTGCTTCATAAGGAGGATATTTACCATAGTTGCCACGCTCAGCTGGCGGGTTGGCAACCACAGGTTTTCCTTTTTTAGATGTTATTAGGAAGACGCTGCTGTTCATCTCCTGGTTGGTTTCCCTATGCGACCTCTCACGACGACCACGGGATAATATGGGGTAGTGGATGTTCTTACACCGCCGTTACATGGCAAAACATACGCTGAAAGGAAAATGGGCATGCTTAAAGCGGAAAGGAATATATAAGTGGGATTTAAGTAACAAATACATGTTCCCCGTCACTACAGATCATTAGGACCTCCGCTTCTAGGACGTTCTTATGCAAAAGTTGTCATTTTAAATCGGATTGCGTTGCAAAGCGCTAGTGGGCACGGGCTCCTTTCGGGATATCTCTCGAACGAATTAGCTGATTTCGATGTAATTCACGGCAATCGACGTCGTTTTTTGACTAGAAGAGCTGATTAGATTATAGAGTTGATCAAAATGTAGGTTGCGAAGTAATTCCAAGAAAACTACTTTTTGAAACGTAAAAATTCTTGAATCAACCGTGACGATTCGGTCTTTCGTAAATTCAGAGAAAATGTAAATTCAGCTAGGCTCTTTCAAATATTTCACACACCCACCCTCACGCACACGCAAACGCTCACGCAGATGCACATGCCCACGTACACGCACACACTCATGAGTACGCGCACATGCACACGCGCACACGTACACACGCACGCTCTCACATACGCACGCACGCACGTATGCACGTAAGCACACACGCGCACACACGGACATACACATACACAGACACACACACACACACACACACACACACACACACACACACACACACACACACACACACACGCAGAGAGAGAGAGAGGGAGAGAGAGAGAGAGAGAGAGAGAGACATACGGACATCATCACAAAGATAGCCAGAATAGCCCGAATCCTAGGACCTCAAAACGTCGAGATCTGATAAGAACTCGGTTTTCAAAAACCGGGATAAAAACTATAATTTCCCCATTGTTTGAAATCATTGATTTTCATGACGGGGAGTTAAAAATTTCGCCATTATACAGGGCTATTTTTCAAAGAGTAGCCAAATTTTAAACTTAAATTCAAGTGTATAAATGATCATATACCATTATAAGGCTTCTACTTTCATTTGAAATTGTCCCAAATTGAATGTGACTTATGAGCAACAACGTTTTTGCCCACGATCGACCCGGTATGTGTGCGTGCGCAGTAAAATCGGTTAAAATAATGTATTACCACGCATTTTGAATTAAAAGATAAAAAGGACAGAACGTTTGAGAATTTTTTTAATTAATTTTTCTTCACATTCACTTCTGGAACCTTCTCTCAAATAAAACCTTAAAAACATAATATTTTCTCACATTTATGCGTTCACTGTTCGCAATTAATGTAATTAACTAAATAATCCCCAAGTTGCTTTAGTTAGATATTTAATCTATTATAAATATGTTATGTATTCTGAAATATTTTATTTTAAAAAAATATTTAGAAAATACGTATTTTGTATATTCTGTTTGTATAAATTTTATAAGTATAATAAGTTAAATACAAGTTCATAATTCATAATTCTTTATTGCATGTCACAAAGTATAAAGTTGGAACAATATATTTACAGAACATTTGACACCCTGTACGGGCGTAGCA
>DWHP01008190.1:0-10644 GCA_018247895.1 Parnassius honrathi | reverse complement strand
ACCTACCTCTTTTATCTCTGCACTACTCTAAGGTAGACTGGTAGATAATGCCTCAGGCATTAAGTCCGCCTATATACGTCTGTGTATATGAAGTTAAATAAATAAATAAATAAATAATATGCAATTAAAATAGCATATTATGTTGTGTTAGTTTTTGAACAAATCATTTTCAAGAACAATTAAAGTAATAATTTAGACAAGACGTTTTCGTATGTTACTTAATTGATGTAAGTATTTAGAGAATGACATTTATAAAACAAAAACAGTATATGAATACTATTAAAATTTTTACTGCAAAATTATTTGTCGTAAAAACATAAATAGATTTCTATTCATCCACCAGCAAACGTAACGTTTGTGTTACTCGTATAATGATTTCTCATATTTACGCGAATACCACACATGGAATAAATCTAATTATACGGATTTTATCGCGTTTTATTTAACTTTTTATTTTAATTTCATTTTAGAGTATGTTTTATTATTTGCTTTTGTAGGTAGCGAACATCGCACGGGGCACTTTAAATTGCTCAATCAAACCAGAATACCAGCGCGAAATAGCAGCTAAATTGCTGCTATAGTTTGTGTGGTGAGTGTAGAGAACCGAAAAGCTTTTTTTTACTGAACCATCTCCATATCATCTCAATCCTCAGCGGTGACAACGCATCTGCGTTTTGATTCTTCGGGAATAAATGTAGATGTCCATGGGCTATAGCATCTACTTACCATCACGTGAACTATGTGCTCGTTTGTCACTCTTATTCTGTAAAAAATAAACTATTTAATTTGTGTTAGCACCGACTTTAGACGGTATTATGTGTAAATTGTCTTATTTATTTAGTTCTTTGAAGTTGACTTTTAATTTTATTAAAAATGTATTTTTTTTCTTAATAATGAGTAAGGTGTAATGTTATTACAAAACATAAAAAATTGTGCAATATTTGTAGCTTGATAAAATGTTGACCTTTAAATATACGTTGTTGGCACCGTTGGGCACTTTTTACGATTGCTAACTGTGGCACGAAGTTTTTTTATTACTTTCCATTACCGGCCCCATATTAAACGATCTGTCGATGCGATTTCAAGGCATCATTCTTTAAATTCGATTATTCAGCAATTTATGATAATATCTCTTTTTATACTCGTAAGCGTAAAAAGCTACATAATGTTTTGTAATCTTAGATACTTTATTATATCATAATAAATAATAAGGTGTAAACTAACACAAATAATCATTTCTCACCTACTTTTAGCAGGTCGTAATAAATTTGTGAGAAATAATAACGCTGTTAAAAATTTGTACGTCATTATAATGACGTCTTAAAAACTGTTTCTTTAATTAATACTACCATTCGACTATCATAAATGTCACTTTTACATCTCGCATAACTCTTTTCGTGGCGTTTTCCTCTCGTAAAATACATTTAGGATTGCTGAAGGGAAGTTCTCTTTTATCTTTGCTGAGTTATTTTCTGTGTGTTTGTATGATATCTATTAATTCCTGTCAGATAAGTCTAGTCTACCGCAATTAAATTAATCTGCAGAGCAGCTTTCAGTTGTCTGGGTTTTTTTGTTATTTAATTTAACAAAATGAGTGATCACAAGAGTGAGTTCAGTCACTAGAGAACTTTTATTTCAAAAATGATGAATGAATTTGTTATTCGCTTAAGTTGTACGCAGCCGCAGCTTTTTGTGGGGAATGTTTTTATAACTGTGTCTGCGACTTCATGAGTCTGAACTTTTAAGACTTTATGTAAATTAAGAATCATATATTTTTTTAAATGAAATTTGTATGATCCGGGATATTCACATGAATGGAGTGATTTTTCTGCTTAGTTCAATTACCATGAAACGTAAAATATTTATATATCTATACGTACTCAAACTCTAACGTGCTTTACGAACACGTGCTTACACACACACGCACGCACAAAAGAGCGTGAGTGCGCCATCACACACACGCAGGCATGCAAGCACGCGTGAGGTATTTCGTAATTTGTATTTAAGAAAATTGGACTAATTTTAATGAGTCAGTCAGTCATTATAATAACCGTGTAGTGGCGGAATAAGAATATCCACTACGCCATGTCGTCCCGAAGGTTTCGTAAGAGGCGACAGAGGGAAAATGAAACAAGAAATGAGTTGTTGTCAGGAAGAGAGCAGCATCTTCCTGATAACAACTCATGTTAATAAAATGCTGCGGTTGCCAACCCGCTTGCCAAGCGTGGCAACTATGGCAAAAGCCCCCCATGAGGAAGGCCTATGTTCAGCAGTGGACTTTCATAGACTGTAATGGATGGATAGTGGACTAATTATAATAAATACTATGAATAAATATAGGGACAAAGTCAATCCTGAATCGTATATATTTAGCAATACTTATTTGTAGTATCCTAGGTTAAATTTCTGTTCTATAAGCCTTGGAATGAAAAACATGTTTTGGAATGATTTTGGTTACATGATAGAGTTATTGACAATGATCAGGTAAAGTTTACCCAGACTAGGTTAAAAAGAACGCAATTTGGACCAGAGCCCCTCTGAAAAGTTTTTAACGTCTTAGAACCTTTGCTGAAAAACAACCTATACGTTTCACTGTGCACAAGCTTCCTCTCATTTCAGAGAGAGCTATGAAACAGTGTCATATCTCAATCATGTAGGATTCCTGACGATGTATACCCATGACGACGCTTTGCCGCTAATGATGAGATGCCTTATCGCTAAGCACGAAATAAATGACGATTTATGTTTTTTCAGTAGGAACCAGATTTTAACATCATTCTTGAATGTACTACGTACAATAGTTACAGAGAAGTAGATACTTGGTACTTCTAGCAATTAATATCTTCTAGTTAATATAAGTAAGAAGTTAACTTTTTTTCTTTAAAATTTTTGTATATAATATATTATTGAAAATAGAACACTATTTAACAAAATGTAACGCATTATATTTTATGTTTGTGGATAGATTTACGGTTAAGAAAATTAAATGGTCCTAAATCTTTCACTACAAAGAAGTTATAATAACTCCTTTAAAGATTAATTAGGCCATTCGTGCGGACATTAATGTTAAATTAACAAAGTTTAGTCATTTATATTATTAAAAACTATTGCGGACGTTTTAAAATAATGTGAAAAGGTGGTGAAACTTCTAAGAATAGTTGAATTACGTTAAAATGTATTTAACAGCAGAAAGTTTCTAAAAATTCGAATAATAATTCGTGCGTTTTCGAGTCAGAAGCTCGTAGTCTTGTTACTTAACTACTAGCACTAGGAGGCAAGTATTCCAACGTAGTAGTTGTAGACTTGCGGTGCGATTTTACTGTGTATAAAATATCTTTATAACGTTGAAAATTAAATAGTGAACGCAGTTTTCACTGTGTTTAATATATTTAGTTTTCAACACAGTATTAAGAACTCAGTAACTAACTCCATATGAGGAAGCTCAAGGCCACTAAGCAAGCTATGAAGAGGATAAACTTTAAAATGGGGATTTCGGCATCAGAACCGGAGTAAACGACACAGCCCAACGGATTAGTAAGCTGAAGTGGCAACGGGCCGGCCATATAGCTTGAAGAACCGACAACGGATGGGAAAGAAAGGTTCTCGAGTGGCAGCCTCGTTCCGGTAGTCAATGTGTAGGACGGCCCCCCACTAAATGGAGTGACGATCTGGTAAGACATGCAGCAAGTCGATGGATTGAGGTGGTTCAGGACCGTCCTTTGTGGCATTCCTTGGGGGAAGACTCGTGAATGACTGTAATGATGGTGTTGACGATGTTGATTGAGAACTCTTTAGCTTTGAGAGTTAATGTACGTGGATGGTGTGAAAAGTTATCGACCTAATAAAGAAACAAGACATTTTTTATTAAAATTTATTTTTCTACATAGTCTCCCCGTAACTCAACACACTTCTCTTCTCACTCGGCATTTTTCTTTGCGAAATAATTGTTCACGAAGGTGATTTCTTACTCATTTGACATTTGAGGAAACAAAAAGAAGTTGTTTGGGGCTAGATCTGGTGAGTAAGGCAGATGATCAAGCAGTTCAAACCGTAATTCGCGGATTTTCGTTATAGTATACGTTGAGATGTAAGACGGCGCGGCGCGTTGTCATGGTGCAACAAAATTTTCTTTTTCTGAATGTGGCCATTTCTCCGCAACTTCTGCCTTTATTTTGTCAAGTAATGGTGCAAAGTATACTCCTGTAATGGTTTTTCCTTTTTGAAGATAATCGATCAAGATAACTCAATGACTACCTCAAAAGGAAGTCGTCATCACTTTCGCAGTCGAATAAACCGTTTTTGATTTTTTGGAGCCAGTTCCTCCTCTGCAGTGTACTGTGTTGACTATAATTTGTTTCAGGCGTATGATGGTGTATCCGAGTTTCATCTACAGTAATTAATCGGCGCCAAAACTCGGATTTATTGCGCCTGAACTGCGCCAACAGTGTGTTGAAAATGTTTATGCGAACACGTTTTTGGCCTAACGTGAGCAAATGCGGCATCTAACGCGCTAACAGTTTTCTCATGATTTAATATACGACACGTTGTTTGGACATTATCATAGCCTCTGTTATCTCTCTTACTAATTTGGCGGTAGTTTAGCACCGTTTGGTGAATTTTAGCGATGTTATCGTCAGTATTTGCAATTTTGGACGTCCCGAACGTTCATCGCCTCCCAAGCTTTCACGGCCACGGTTAATTTCAGCTGCCCAAAATTTCACTACGGTAAGTGATGGCGCAGAGTCCTCATACACAGAGTCTGATTCATCTATGATTTGCCTTTCAAAAACATAAATTTAGTGACAGCTCGATACTACATTTTTTAAATTTTTACAAAAACACTCCCATCGACTCACTCAAACGACTGTCAATTAACAACTACGCATCCGAAATAGCTGAAATTTTGGTTAAAAGATGCACAACTAGATTCACTAGCTTTTATTGACGAGTGCTGCGATCTTCACTTTGAGGTCTGAAACTTTTCAGATCACCCTAGTATGTCTGTGAACCAAGTATGTACTTTTATTGTTTAATTTTCAATTCTTAACCCCGGAATCGAAAATTGAATAATAGTTCGTCTCGTTTGTGGTTTAGAAAATTTAAAAACAACTGATTGTAAGTTAAATTTGTTTTAGTAGTTTAATTTTTTTAATGGTCCTATCTTGCAAATATAGTATCGAACATAGTTCTATATTTACACAAAAATTTAGCTTTGCTCCCGGTTATTAAGTTCATTTTAGGTGTGAGAGACCTCGGAATCTTTTTCCCGGAAGGCATTCCATCTTAGTCGTTAGGGATGACAAAGCATTTGTATTTTGACTATTAATCTGTGATAAATACAAATGTCTAAAGGGTATAGCACCCTTATTGTATAAAAAATGTTTTATTTTCTACTCTGCTTTCGCATCTTATGCGATGTATGTAATTTGCACGGTTTATTTTAGTACAAAACGTCCCCTAAAAAAATCGAATGATATTGCATCCGTTATTATGAAAATAATGACAAAGATGGCTGCGATAAAACGGTGGCGAATTTTTGACACATGTCTCGAATGAGTTTATTGCGAGTGGCGTGAATTCGATTAAGACGCGTATTTGTGTATGCATTTGGGTCAAAACTGCACTTCCCTATATCACATACGTTATGTTTGTGGCAGCCCTGAATACTGGCCGTGACAAAACCTATTCTAGCGTAAGCATATTATAATGAACGTTATTGAAAATCTGTCAGTATAAGAATGAGTTCAAAAGAATTTTTGACTGACGGTTTTGTCCCAGTGAAAAGATGTTTTTTATATATTGAAATTGTAATTTGGAAAATTTGATAAATGTTAAATCTCGAATCAGTTTATAAATTTTACTGTCGCTATTTTAAATTGATTTCTATAATAGAGTTTACTAGAATTAAAAAAAGACAATAATTTTGTTTCATGATAAACTATTTGTTCACAGAGACGTCTTAAGCCAAAGCCATAATAACAACAGAATATTAGTAATTTGGCAAATTCTAAAAACGTTCGAACAGTACCTACAATATGTCATTTATCTAGCGTATGTGATTAGGCGGAGCTACAATCCCTTTATCGGCTATGTTGAATATCGGAAGGTTAATCCTATGGTATTACGAGTACATAAACAGAGTAAGAAACCAATTCAACTACATATAAACGTGTAAGACAGTGTGACATTAATAATATCACCGAAACTTTTCACCGCAGCACTGGTAAACATTTACAAGGTACTAAAATGGTAAGGATACGGTATCAACATTAGCTTGAAGAACCGGCAATCGATAGTGAGGATAGCTTCTATCGTGGCAGCCTCGAACCGGTAAGCCAAGTGTAGGACGGTGCACTATATGGAATGACGATCTGGTAGAACATGCAAAAAGTCGTAGAATATAAGTGGCTCATGGTCCTGAGCTTTGTGTCATTCCTTGGGGGAAGCCGACGTTCTGTGGAAGACTTGGGGTGGGCAGTAATAATGATGATTATGATGATTTTTATAATTAATGTGTACTTGTTTTTTTTTTATTTTCACCTTTTTTCTATTTAATTTAATTTTTGATTCACTCTCAAACACGCCTAAGAACAAAGCTAGCCCACAATGAACACTCTGTATTCTGAAACTGAAATCATGTTTTTTAATTTAACAATAATGAATACTCGTATGTTCGTGGATACTTCTTTAGTACGATAAAAGAAAATTATTTTCGGCGAATAAATATAATAATAGGTGTGACAATAAATATATCTTTTAAATAAAAATGTTTTCCTACGTTCAAAATAAATTGTGGGTACAAGAACTTTAAATGTTACGCAGTTTTTTCGTTAATAGTGTTGCAAGCTATAATTGATGCCCCTAGCGTCATCTAGTGTCAGGAAACAGAGCGAGGAGATCTTTCCAGAAAATGTCAATCTTGATCTTTAGACCATCAGCGCTATCTAGTATCGAACAGAAGAATAAAGCTTTCTAGAAGCCGCACACTCGAACTTTCTGCGTCTGGTCGGTTCGCGCCCATATTTACTGGAATATTCTGGATGTTTCGTCGCCGTGTTAAAGCTGTATTTAACGCCGCTTCGAGCCGCGATCGGGGCAGTATTGAATTTGGCGATACAAGTGAAGCTTCGGAGTGAAATAAAGTGAATGAGTGTGATTAAATATTAGTGTCTTTTAAGTTTTAATTGGTGTTCGGTAATAAATGTGTTAATTTTGGTAATTCAAATGGATTTGCTTCCCTCTGTTGCCTCTTACTACATGAACAACTGCAACACCAGGAAAATTGCGGGTGCGTTGCCAGCCTTTTCAAAAGGAGTATATTCTTTTTTTAAAGGTCCCTAATTATTATCAGATCGGAAAAATTGCTGGTACTAAACGATTCCATAAAGTAGTTGTGCGATGAACAAAACTTCTAGTATAACGCACAGTGGTGGACCGCCAAGGATCCAGACGTTGTGAATGGTATCGTGAGTTTTATCGCGACGTGCGTTCATGGAATTTGGTGTCTGTAATTAATCTGAACTATTTCTCACAATCCCCGCGGTAGATGCGATAGGAAATGCAAAGAGTTGCAACATCACTTCGCAGCACCAGTAAGTCGAGCCGTACAGAAAAAACACGATCATCGACGATTCGATCCGCTTTGCGCTGGATGCGGTCAGATGGAAGAAGATAGCACCGAGGTAACCCCAGAGATAAGAACAGTAATTCATTGGTTACTGTTCTTATTTCTACTACTACTGTTATTACAATAATCCATGTTATGATCGAACTCGCGTCATGTAAAGTTGCAATCGGAATTTGCGGTATGGATATTCTTACATTGGCATTACACGGTATTATAATAACTCGAGAAATAAATTACATATTACATGAACCCACATAAAATATAAATTTCTTGATCACGCTTAAGTTTAGCTATAAAATTACGTCATACTTCAGTGCTGCTGCACAATTGCGACATTATTTCCTTATTTCAGTTCTAAACAGGGAAAACTTTTCGAGATTCGATCAACATATATGTTATAATTGTTAGATTTGTTTCGAGATAAATCTTTTTGTTACAAATAAAAAGTATTTGCATTCAAAACGATATCTCCGTATGTTACCCTAGTCTAAAAGACATTATAAATATATTTCAATGAATAAATAAGGTTGCAGGTAATAAACATTTGGGCGTTATTTCTTGTCACTCGCCGTTTGAATGAACGTCGCTAGATTTTTTGAAAGTTACATAGCATTGCTAGGCTTCTGTGAGTGCGTAGTATTTCACCGGTCAGGTTGACTCTTTTATATTCCCAGTTTATAACTTTTTTTAGCATTTGCATTATTTCAGATGCTATATATAAGTATTTGTTATAGACAATTGACTAGGTTATATTACTTTTGTTTTTCATGGTATTTATGGTTAATCTTTGTAGCATTGCATTGGACGCCCCTATAATGCTTTCGAGCCCAGTGTCAGTGACTTATATAACATAATTTTAAATAATAAAGTCAACCTGTGCTTTATTGCAGAGGCAAAAGAGATACGAAAAATGCTTTGTCCCAGCGAAGTGCTCCACTGGAAGTTAAACAAGGAAAACAGTGCGATATTCCGTTGATACGGATTATGCAGAAAGATTTTTTCGTAATTTTACGTAGTAATCAAGATCAGGACCACCTTCTTAATCTAGTCACTGGTTACAAGCTTTACCTTCAAGTAATCTCGGTACATTACTTGATGAGGGAAGTTTGTGCATAGGCTATCTGCCGACTAGTAGCGGCGATTTGCCAACCTCATCAGTGCCCTTGAGGTGACGGTTGGTTGTTTTGGCTCCACGGACATTCATTTATGAAAATTGCTGGTAGTTTGTCCCGTTACGGTTTTTTGACAGTGCTATTCAAAGTACTCTTATCTCGATAAATATTGGTAAACAAAGCCATTAAGCCATAAACAAGCCTTGTGAAATATTTAGAGAGGAAGTCAGAAGATGTATAACTTTGGCCCTAAGTTGAGAGGTAAAGCCCTAGTGTGTATTGCTACTTGCATAGACACTCTGGCAGACTCTTACCTCAGGGGTACCTCCATGATAGCCGGCATCAGATGCGGATGTACTAGATAAGTTGAGAGATGACGATATATTTGTGCTACTTGATGTAGATACTACCGGTCCGTGAAGTCCTGGTGCGGTGAAGTTCCTAAAGAAACTCCATCGCCTTTTGATTTTCGCTTCTGTTGACAAGTGGGCTGGTTCTTTTCTCGTTCGAAGACTTTTATAGGCAGCTAGCGTTCTTAGCACTATACCGCGGGGAGTGGGTAATAAAACTCGTATACTGGCATTTCATTTTATGTAAGATTTATTGTAATAACATCCTGCTCATCGAACTTCGGTCACAGCATTCAGTCTCTATGGAGTCTACACATGCACGCTGGACAGAATTATAGTGCCTGAGTGTATTCGCAATCCAGGTGCACTCTCTATTCCCTCACTCTCACAGTGAGATGAGACGGCAATCTGACAAATCCGGAAAATGATCAAGTGCAAGACCAACTGCTTTACGTTTTTACAGGAGTGGAAACCACCAACTTCCTGACTCCGGGCTGCTATAGAGAATTTCTTAGCTGAAGTGTCGGTAACTGGTTTTAGTCCGATCCGGGATTCAAACTCAGGACCTCATAATCGGTAGCCGCGTTTACGACCAGCATTTAAACCATCTAGGCAAACAAAATTTATTCTAAAGTAAAGTAAGAATAGTCTCATTTTAAACTGCTTATTTAACTATATTAGCACGGAGGTCTAAAACTCAACTAAAACGGAAATTATATATAGATAAATGAAGCCTATTAAAAGTATACTACTGAACATAAGTCTCCTCCAATTATTTCCTCGTTGGAGGAGAGATTTGCCATAGTTGCCACGCTTGGGATGCTACTGCCTATCCCAAGTTTCATTTTTCTTTGTCTCCGTAGTGTATATTTATGATATTCCTTAGTCCACTCAAGAAGTTTGAAACATAAATTTTCAATAAAAAGTAAAAACTGACTTAAAACAAAAACCAAAATATAAAATAATTATTTGTACTTTATACTTTCGAAGAAGAAAATATGTTGAAGTTTCAATCCTTTAAATACTTTGTCTAAGCACCGACTTCACTAGCTATAATGTAAAAATTGTTTATATTTCTTTACAGTCCACCTTACCTTTTATTATTATTATATAAGGCCTAAATATACACAAACAGGCCTTATATAAGGTCTAATATTTGACAACGCGCAGTCAACGCAGCGTCCAAGAAAACATACTAGACGAAACGCATTATAAAGTAACTTATTTGTGAGTAAGGTACTGAGTCGATGCAGTGTGCAACGACCGTTATTCTTAGCATGAAGTTATACGAATAAATTTATTTTACTGCAGAGCGTGCCTCTAAATTATATCGTTTTATTACGGTAGGCTGGTTGTAATATTTATGTGTTCATAATATTGGAAATTTTGAAACGAATATAAATGCGACACGATACTGTAATGATCACGTGATGTAAAGCACGAAACCATAATTGTTTTAATAACAGTTCAATGCACTTTTTAACTGCAATATGGAAAAGAGCATATTGTATATACTAAAATCTAAAGTTAAATAAAATATAAAGGACATACAATA
>DWHP01008189.1:0-10644 GCA_018247895.1 Parnassius honrathi | reverse complement strand
TTTATATAATACATATTTTTCAATTCGAACATATATTACTTACCCCTTTCTAGTTCTTAACTAACTTGGCGTTGTGATATTCCTCAGTCTACTCAATAGAGTAAAAAAGAAAAGCCGTACTTCAATTTACTAAATGAATAAAATAATATATACACATTAGCTTCCAATGTCAGGGCTAGATTGGATATTAGCTACGACCTCATAAGCTATTATGTGGAAGTTATTTTATTCTCTTAGTTCCAATAGTATCAAGATGATTCGTGTTAGATACAAAAATCTTTGGATACAGTACAACTATTATAGTAGTATCTTGCGCTCGCCCCACCTGGAGCAGTTACGCACACAGAGAACATTGTAGTGTGTTTCAATGTTACGCCGTTCCAGAGCGATTTTGACTTGCGCAAATTTGAATATACGCTGTTAAATGATTGGATTGGAGATGAGATGAAACATCAGACATGTGACAATGTCGACATTTTGATTTTTGATGAAACATCAGACATGTGACAATGTCGACATTTGGATTCCCACTGGGATTGGAACGCTGGAACTAAGACTATTTTCCAGATCTTACAAATACTTAGCCATGCTGTCGTTTCAGACTAGTAAAGATAGAACACTGCCTACATAAGTGACCCCGAAGCCATGCTCGACTTCTTCACACGTACTTACCTAAAATCACAAGTCATTTTGTTGATCGCAAATTAGTGATCGATGGTCGCAAATGACTAGATGCCCTTGAAATGTTTATAGTCCGTCTGTCTTTATTATATACAAGTTGTAAGTGTAAACACCGTAGTCATTAAAACCATAGGTAGTTGGCTTAATCGTCACGCTTGGCATTTGACGTAAACGAGATGGTTGTACCGTGTTTTGGATGCCATAAGATATTTTTGTCATTTCTCATAGTCGCCTTTTACGACCATCGAACTAAACGGGGTGAGGGATTCACTTAAATCTTCACGTGACACTCATAGATATCAAATAACAGAGTTTAACTATTGCAGATATTAATTAGATACTCCGGCGGTATAGGCAAAGAGATGCATTGTCGTCAATCAACGCTACAATTTAATTTGGAACTACTCCCCAGTGTTTCCATAACGCATTGGGACGTTCTGCCCGCGGAAATGTGAGTGCGACTTAGTTTAATGAAGTAGTTACGGATTTTATCGCGTTTTATTAATACGGGAATATAAATAATAAAATTAATAAAACGCAATAGAATCCATGAAACTTATTTAATATGTAGTGTTGGCGTAAACGTAAGAAATCGTTAAATAAATACAGAAACCGGCGATGGGACGCAGCGTCAAGTATCAGCCTGACGAGTGTGGCGATTATGGTAAACCATCTCTACTGTGGGTGAGGCTCGTATTCAGCAGAGGACTGTCCACAAAGTGATGATGATAATGATGAATTCTTGAAGTTGTTAGTAAAATAATTGTCTAAATAATAAATAATTGTGATTTGTATCTTTTTTAATTGCACATATTATTTTTATGTTAATCACTAAGAGATTTAAAGAAAAAACTATAAGTCAAAATCAAAGAGGTGTTTTTAAAAACTTCAAGTTACAGGAAGTATTAAGAAAATATGCTATAATATGCTATGCTAAAATAATTATTATATTTATAGTACGTGAGGGTAATATGGTCACTTTCTTATCACGCAAATCCACTTAAAAATTGCGAAAATAATTCACCTAATTTAAAAGTTTTTATGATAAGTCTTAGATTACAATGATATAAATCCATTTTGAGAAGATTATGGCTTCTCGGTGTAGTTCTTAGCATCGGATTAACTTTAAAAAATTCGATTTGCCTAAACTACCTTATAGTAAAAATCGAAATGAAAATCATAATAGAAAAGTTTTTACTCATATCATCATAATCAAGATTTTGGTAACTTTACAGACCTACTCAACTATACCTAGTGTTAGATGTGACGAACCTCACCTCGGAGGAAATGGACTTCCATTATGCGCCAAGCAAGCACATTCTCATTGAGAGTAAAGAATCATGTAGAGTACCGGTACCTCTTGATCGATGTCCTTTCAATGTTACGCCGGCTAGAGTTAATGATGAAGGTATAGTATTTGAATAGACACTTTTTCCCACAACACATACATAAAGCTCTCAGTTACACCACAGAATATTTAATAGTACAGGTACGCTTGTGGCTGTAATAGGCTGGTACATAATTGTAAACACATTTATTGCCTTTAATTATTTACATTGTTTTTTTTTCTTTATTGTGTTACTTTATTAAACTATATAACATGTTACGATTATTGATTATAGTACGGTAATGGGTTTATTTCATTTTTTTTTTAAATACAAAGATGTAATATTTTACTGCGGAGTTTATACTTACATAAAAGGTACATATTTTATAAACGAAATTTTAATTTCTTAGGTCGAAAAATAAAGAGTGTTTATTTAATTCCAATGTCATTTCAAGAATATATAAAAATACATATAAAATAATACAGCGGTTTTATTATTCACAGAAACGGTAGAATCTAAATCAACAAGCACAGGAGCATCGACATCCAGCCTGGAACTAATGTGTTCAGAGCACATAACGAGCAATGTTGCTCTACGTTGGCATCTCTTGCAGTCAGACGTAAGCGGCGTTGCATCTGTGAAAGGCATCACACTGTCGCACGCTATGATGGATATTGTCAGAATGTCGCCTTTGAATTGGGGTAAGTATTTATGTTATATTTACATATATACACTTAATAAGTATCCTTTTAAAGATCGAACCAGTCCCTTAAGACCGATTATGGCGTGATATTCTCTTGAAAATCCTGAGAAAGACGACTAGACAAAAAAATGTCTAAAGAAATAGTGATGCGTTAAAAAACCAGTGCATGTTAAATGGATCGTCGCTCTATACTCAGCCTGCCCATCATAGTAAATATTAAGAAATCTTTAAGTCATACCTGCCTGTTAGGAATTCTTGAGGAGGCTTATATCCACTAGTATATAAAGGCTGATAAGGAGAGAGAAAATGCAAAGATAGAGGTTTGGTGGAAAAATGATTGCTGTACCAGATATCTTTTAATTTTGACACCATTCCTTACTACTGAACCATGGAGTGTAGAGATAAGGAGAACCATTTCACATAGGAGAATAGTTGAAAAAGTGTCCATCTGTAAGCTGTAAATAACAGTTCATAAACTTTCCATAACAGGGCTGTAGTAGCTATAGAGGGTATGAAATGAAATCAGCAATTGTCGACGGAGTGAAGTGTGCTGAGTTGAGGAATTTAATATTTGTGGTGACTAGAGTAGTTGATGAAACAGCAGTATTTAAAATCTCATTCCTAGAAAAATTCGCCGTGAAACAGGTTGAGGGTGATTTTGAAAATAAAAATTATGAAAACAAAAAATAATTATTATAAAAAAGAATTATGGTGAAAAACTCTGCAATAAAAAGTTATAAAAAATTCTTTAAAGTTTACTCTCTAGCTACAGTGGCGCCACCCTTATTTAGCGCTTTCCTACGGATACTTTATACAAAGACGGTTCTCCTTACCTCTACACTCCATGTACTTAACATACATAAGGCAAACGCCGTAGACAGAGAAACCTGTAAACAAATTGACGCCTTCTTTCGCATTCGCACACGAAAAAAATAGATTTATGCATACGCCTTGTATAGAAATGAGACAGAGCGGTGTGATTGTATGTCCCTTTCTCCGTGCCGGTTTTTTTGTTTAGCAAACTACACTTTGCTAAACAACTTTGACAGTTCGTAGCAATCTAAGGAGTTTACTAGTTGGTTTAAGTGGGAAAAAAAGTGTTTTGTGAGCTTAAGATTGGTGGGTGAATCTTGTTCATTTCTTTTCTTAGAACAATTAAAACTTTATCTAAATATGTTTAAAAGTCATAAAGGTTACTGTATAAGCTAAAACAACGTTATCGTCCTTTCTCACTCGAAGCCACGCTAATCATTAGCCTATAGGTTTTTCTGTCTACGGCAAACACATAGTTATACCGCCACCTATCAGAAGTCTTGAGATTCGTCTGGTATATAAGTGTCTTCTCATGACTCTGTTTAGAAATATGCAGATGTGATCAATACAATTCCAAGTAGAAATATTATTATTGCAACTACCTTGTATTTATAAAATATGTGATATTGACATAAAAATCGGGCATTAGCCAGGATATTCAACTAATGTGTTTGTGTGTATATACATTTGATTGTTTATTAAGAAGCTTATCGGCCTTACTTATCGTCGTTGATTATTGGTTACTTAAATAAAATGATAATTATCTCTAAGCCTGTCTCTTGCTATTGACATTTAGGGAAAAAAGAAACAGCAACTTTAAGCACTTTGTCCAAAATTAAGAGATTTTTGTTAGTAAATATTACAGTGTACAACTGTTCTTTTGCCCTTATAGGTGTTGGATGGACTCGAATAAATGAGTCAAAAGTGCAATAAAATTGCAGTGTTTAATTTAATAGTGTAGAAGCATAGTGAAGTGTGTTAGTCGATATATGGTACCAAAACCAACCAGATTCCGAATTCTTGTTTGAAACCCTTGAGCCATATTGAAGTTAAGGTGGCAGACTGGAACGTCATCATTAATCACTTGGTTTTAACAAAATTAGACCATGAATCGAGAAGACTGTGGGAGGTACAAGTTTGCCCATTAGAATCTGAAAAATTACCGTCCTGTGGAATCAATTAGCAAATTTTCTTGAGTCCAGATTCCTAGCACTTGAAATGATTGATACGGAAAATGTCACAAAAATTTCTTAATAATAGCAACCTCAAACAAACTCATAAACAAAAATCGTTTCATGCAATTATCTTAGAAGAAAAAAAGGTATTAAGTAATAATTGTACAATGTGCTTAGGACAACATTTACTATATCAACAATGTAAACGGTTTGGAAAGCAATCTCCGACCGAAAGAATAGAATTTATTCAATCACAAAAATTTTGCTTCAATTGTTAATCACCTACTCACAAGACAGTGCCATAAAGCCACATGCTGTCGACGATGTGATAGACGGCATCACATACCGCTCCATATTGACAGATTCAACTACTCCAATAACAACATGAACAAGAGCCCTGAAACGAGTCAAACACAAGAATCAACAAATCAATTGGAAGTTGAAAGAAGGTAGCCCATTTTGCAAACAATGAGGATGAAATTAACCTTTTACTGGCTACGGCGATTGCCAAAGTCAAATTAACAAAAGGCTACTCTCAAATAATCAGATTACTGATTGATCAAGGCTCTGAAGCATCTTTTGTAACCGATGCTACTGTACAGTTACCAGGTCTCCAACGCTTCTCAGTTAATGGTTTAGTATCAGGTGTTGGAGACGGACAAATGAGAGTCAAACATATGGTTCAACAAAGTTTAGAATCATTGCAAAATCCCGAGTTTTCTGGTCAAGTGAATGCCTATGTATTGAGTACCTTGACATCGTTTCTACCGTCTACTGAAACCAAAAGCCTACATTGGCCTGACATTGAAAACTTGCCCTTAGCTGATCCAAAATATGGTTTACCTACGAAAATAGATATGATTCTGGGTGCCGATATTCACGGTGAAATAATACGAGAAGTTTTAATTAAACACCCATCTAAACACTGACCCATCGCTCAGAATACTCATTTGGGATGGGTTTTGTCAGGTCGAACTCATAAAAGGCCCCAATCAAATCCTCAATTTATAAGTCCATCCAAGTAAAAGAAGATCAACTCTTGAAGCAGTTTTGGGAAATAGATCGAGAGCCGGATGAAATTAAAAAGAAAAAAACAAGAAACGAAATAAAATGCGAAGAATTCTACGAAAAAACGACAGTCAGGGATGCTGATGGACGCTATGTTGTCCGCTTGCCATTCAACAGTCTTAACCCAGTGTGTCTAAATGGAAAGTCACAAGAAATAGCAAAGCGCAGATTCATGTCTTTAAAAAAGAAATTATTAAAGAATCCAAAACTGTATGAAGAATATAAGAAATGAATAAACGATTACTTAATACAAAATCATATGACCATAATTAAAAATAATTATGAAATAAATAAAGAAAAGTCGATGCACTTGCCTCATCATCCAATAATTCATGAAGATAAAGAAACTACAAAACTTCGAATTGTATAAGATGCATCCTGCAAAGGTGTTAACAACATTTCTTTAAATAATAACCTACTTGTCGGCCCTAAACTTCACCAGGATTTTCGTCACATTCTGATGTGGTGGCGTTTACATTCAATATGTATAGTAGCTGACATCAAGCAAATGTACCGCCAAGTACGTGTAAATGACGAAGACACAGACTTTCAGAGAATTTTGTGGAGATCAAATACTGATCAACCTATACAACATTACAAGCTATTGCGACTTACCTTTGGGACTGCTTGTGCTCCATACTTGGCGATGAAATCCATTCAACAGCTAGCAAAGTATCCGATAGCGGCAAAAATAACATTATATGATTATTATGTAGACGATTTACTTACCGGTTGCGAATCCGTGAATGAAGCTAAATAAATGTATGACCAAATGATAAAATTAATGAGTGTTGGCAGGTTTTTTCAGCAAAAATGGAACACGAACTCTCAAGATTTATTGGAATACATCAAAGAAGAAAGTAAAGGATCAGAAGAACTAGTTTTCAAAATTAATAACGATATGATAAAGGTGCTAGGCATAAGGTGGAATCGGACGATCAACTGTTTCAAATATGTGTTTAAATTGTCGGATTTACCTCAAACAATGACTAAGAGACATGTCCTATCAAAAATAGCTAGATTGTATGATTCCCTAGGATGAATAGCACCAATTATTGTGTCGGCAAAAATTTATATCCAAAAATTATGGAAGTCTGGTTTGAGTTGGGATGAAACACTAACAGAAAGCTTAATGAAGGAATGGTTAGAATTTGAAAACGATCTCGCTTAGGTGGAGAGAATTGTCGTACCCAGATGGGTAAACACCAGAAAGATAAAATAGAGTTGCATGTATTCGCTGACACATCACAAGCGGCTTATGCAGCGGCAGTTTATTTGAAGACAGTTGACAGTAATGGTCATATGTGTGTTAATTTAGTGTCAGCCAAAACTAAAGTTTCTCCAATCGGAAAGGAAGTATCAATTCCTCGACTAGCGCTGTATGCTGCATTTCTAGCTACTAAATTGATATACGAAACATCACAGATAATGAAGATTCCTAAAGAAAATCTATATGCCTAGTCTGATTCAACTGTGGTGTTGGCCTAGATTAACGGTGAGCATAGCAAATGGTCAACATTCGTCAACAACCGAGTCTCGGTGATTTTGACTATGTTGGACAAAGATCAGTGGAGTCACGTCAACACAAACGATAATCCAGCAGACGACGCGTCAAGAGGTATATCCGTAAGCCGTATTCTTGATAATAACTTGTGGTGGCATGGTCATTCATGGTAGTAAAGAAAGACGACTCAATATATACAGACTAAAAGAAAATTTATAACTAAATAAGAAGTAAGACCACTCAAACAGTTTCTTACAGTAAAGACAAGTCTTTACTTTAATATAGCTAATACTTTTTAAGTCTAAAACTTTAAAAGTATTAGCTGTATGTAAAAGAGTTTTAAGGTGGAAGCTACCTGTAGGTGAAAGAAAGTTTTCTAAAATCGTTACTATCAAAGAAATGGACGAAATTCTTCAATGTTGTGTCAAATATACTCAGTACATCTTTTTTGAAAAGGAGATTCAAATGATAAAAAAACAGGGACATATTGGAAAAAACAACCATCTTCACTCTCTTTGTCCAATTATTGACGAGAATGGGGTGTTAAGAGTTGGCGGCCACATTCACCGTGCTCAAGTGGACTGTGACAATAGGCACCCAATAATTATGCCTACTGAGAGCCATATTACTAAATTAATAATATTAGATGCTCACACAAGGACGTTGCATGGTGGGCCACAAATCATATTAAATTTTATAAGATCTAAATACTGGATAATTCGTGCAAGAGAGCTGGTTAAGAAGTGCTATAGAAAATGAATGAAATGTTTAAGATACTCCAGGCAAGACAATAACCAGTTTATGGGTCAACTTCCTGAAACTAAATTAAAGCCATCTCGACCATTTCAATCAGCCGGTGTTGACTTCACAGGTTGTATAAATATACGTATGTCACCCAGTCGAGGAGCCAAAACATACAAAGGATATATATGTGTTGTCGTGTGTATGATATAGAAAGCTATACATTTAGAAGCCGTCTCGGATTTATCAGCTAAAGGCTTCATCGCAGACTTTCGCCGTATCGTGTCTCGTCGTGGTCACTGTTAAGATTTATATAGCGATAACGGCACAAATTTTGTCGGCGCGGATAAAGAGTTGCGTGAGATGCTGAATACTATCAAATGTAAACTTCCCGATGAAATCAACAAACTGCTTGCTATTGAAGGAACAACGTGGCATTTCATACCTCCACATTCTCCTAATTTTGGAGGCCTACGTGAAGCGGGAGTTTGATGTATGAAATCACATCTGAAACGAGTGATATGTGATTCCAAGCTAACTTTCGAAGAACTTTCTACAGTTCTAGCACAAATCGAGGCATGCTTAAATTCACGTCCACTTTCCTATATAGGTGATAATCCAGAGCATCCAATACCACTAACTCCAGGTCACTTTCTGGTAGGTGAACCATTGATTGTAATACCAGGAGAAAACTACTCAAATGTACCGATCACTTGACTACAAAGATGGAAATTAAAATCAAAAAATGGTAAACTACTTTTGGAAAAGATGATCAGAAGAGTATTAGGTCACGCTAAACCAAAGTTATAAACGGAATGCAAGGAAAATTGAACCTGAGATCGATGATGTGGTAAAAATAAAGGACCGTAAACTTCCTCCAGCCAAATGGTTGCTTGGAAAAGTCATTGAAAAGCATCCTGGAGCAGATAACATCACAAGAATTGTATCTATAAAAACTAAGAATGGTGTTCGTAAGCACCCTTGTAATAAATTGTGTTATTTACCTAAGTATTAGAATGTTTGTTAATATCATAGAGTAATTTTTTTGTATTTGTTAAGAAGTTTAGTTAATTTTATAGATAATTCCTTTTTTGTTTATATTGTGTCTCATGGTGGGCGGTTTTGTATATGAATATTTTATTACACTTAGATTCATTTGAAATTTTGTTAAACTTGGAAAAGAACAATTCTTTTGGTGGACGGTATGTCTAAAATTAAGACATTTTTGTTAGTAAATATTACAGTGACATATTATTGTCATGTATTTAGAAAAATATAGAGATAAGCAAAGAGATGCAATTTCAGTTGTCAATGTTAAATATGCTCACAGCAATAATAGATGGCACCATAAATATTACGTAATAATTTACTAATAATAATTAATAAGTGTTACGCGTTATATGTTGCCAGGTCAAGTCGTCGTAGGTGGCAACCGAACCTCCACCGGAGATTCTTAGCACCCCCTGCCCCGCCGTTACCATGGTCGTGTCGTCGTGTATTTTGTTAATACTAGGCAAATGCAAAAACTTCGTGGGAGATTGATCTTTTTAAAAAATCCCAGACTTCACAATATGCATTCATTAATTCATTATAGTCTTTCAGAAGTCCTCTGTTGAACATAGACTTCCACTAAGGAATGTCAAAAAGTGTAGTCCTAAGCTACGTGCATCCATCGACTTCCTAAATCTCTTAGCAGGTCGTCACTTCATCTAGTGAGCCCTCCCCCACTTCATTTACCGTTATGAGGTTGTCATTCGAAAACCTTTCTTCGCCGTCGGTTGTCGCTTCTTCAATAGAGAAGAGACCCTGAAGAGCCGACGGAAAGGGACTCAATGCCGTTTCAGATTACTTATCCATTGGGCTATGTCAGCTACTGTGGTTCTATACATGGATAGCCATCGTATCCCAACTGTACAAGCACATCAGAATTTACTTATACCGGTAATCAACTTAGCATCGCTAATCTGACTGAAGTATCGCCCTAATTGCAACGGAATCAAAGGCTTTCTCATAGTCTACGTACACAACATCAAGTGGCAGACTGTATTCTGCCTTCCTCCGTACTCTTCTCTACTCTACTTTACTATAAGCAGCTGCTACTGAGGAAACCGCAAAACAAGCGTATGTGGTTGTTGTGCACGGCACACGCCCCACACCGCTGCACGGTTCTCATTCCGTTTGTTCACCTTTAAAATGCGGCTTTGATTTTTTCAATTTACTGTATCCAGCAGCGGGGTTCTTTGCTGAAATTAAATTTTCTTTTAAATCTTAATTTGAAAACTCTCATGCCAATCTTAGGTAGATAAAAGTTTGTTTTTCATCGAAGTAGTTGTCGATTGAAGATTGATTTGAAATTTGATTTTAGATAATACTAAGCAATTGTTTTTTTAACTTTTTGAATTTAAACACTAACGGCTTTACATATTATATTCATATTAAGGTTGACTGTCGTCACATATCGTTTACTTCATTTTTTAAGTATTATTTATCTCAATATATGTCTCTTTCTATTGTCATTAAGTTAAAAGAGAGAGAACAACCTTAAATTAAATTAAATTATTTATTTCGTCAAACATTAATGTTACATTATATGATCAGTGATCGAAGTCACCTAGTAAGCAAAATAATGCC
>DWHP01008188.1:0-10644 GCA_018247895.1 Parnassius honrathi | reverse complement strand
TGCCGAAGGGTATGTATGTGGTCTATGGTACTAAAGCCTTTTCGGAAACCAGTTTGTTCGGGAGGCTGGAAGTCGTCAAGTCACGAAAACAGCACGTAGACGCGGCGCATAAGGGAAATCGGTCTATAGTTCCTTAAGAGAGCGATGTCACCTTTCTTGCTATGTAGGACGGAATTAAAGAACTTCTGAATGACTTTAGGTACCGATTTTCCGCTTTCAGAATCTCTGCTGTAATTCCATCCTCAACCGGAGCCTTGCTGTTTTAAGGTGCTGAAAAGCCATTTTAATCTCGCTCAGACTAATGTCCGCGATATCGTCGAAATAGTGTTGAATAAGACTTGCCCTTGGATCATTACTCACACTTGCGTGTGCCTCCAACGATGACGTGTACAACTGCTCATAGAATCTCTCAATCTCACTCAAAATCTTAAGTGTCCCGGAAACGATGCTGCCACACTCTTCTGCAGCTTCAACAGTTGTCTCTTTCTGGCAAACAGATCTCTGGACGAATGTAACGACTTCTCGCTCTCACACGGTTACAAGAAAGCCGGTAAAAATATAAACCCGACAAATATTACGTCAGTCAAATTACTGGTTAGAAAAGAAAGTAAAAAGCCTGAATCTCGAAAACATTAAAACATGATTTTTTTTTTGCAAAAAAGGCGTACCAAATGTGGTTCTACTTTGAAATACTTAAATTAGTTTACTTCTAAAATAACTTTTCAAATCCGAGTAGTATGTAGGTTCAGTCACTGCAAAGTTTACTACATAAATGTAACAAATAGTTAATCGTAATGATATTTTTTACAAACGGAATAATTTAAAAAAATTATAGGTACCATTAACATTAACCCAAAATGTGAAATAAAAACGTGTTTACAAAACGCAAATAATCGCCACAGGTGTGTCGATATAACAATTGACAATAATGCCTAAATCTCAAAATTCATAATTTTTTTATTTATTATTCTGATGAGTCATAAACTGGCGTATCCTTATTTGATAGACGATTAGAATCGGGAGATGATACCAAAACTTTACTGCTAAAAGTTTAACGTGCCAACTATGTACGGCCTAAATTGTTCAACCGCGTGAATCACACTTACCCCAAGCGCGCACTGGCGGCCAACAAAATGTAGGTGTTGTATCATCAGTGCGCGGCGGCCAGCGAGATCATTGCGACGTAACCTGCGACCGGTATTGGCCGCTGGCCGCCGCGACCACTGGGATTCGAAAAATTGTAGGCCGCCGCGGGCAGACGTGTTACTTGTATACAGAGTGTTCAAATTACATCGTGATGTCTTTTGACACTAAGAGGTTTATTTGACACTAAGAGGTTTATTTGCGAGCTCGAGACTAGAAGGGCGTTGTGGGATATGTCGTGCGACGACTATTCAAACCGAGACATAAAAAGGATATTGTGGGAGAAGATCACAGAAATATTTGCTAGCGAAAATTCAACTATAAATGAAAAAAAAAAGAACTTTGTAAGTATTTATGTTTATTTCATTGTCTTCTCAGAGCAAGTCTATTTTGCCACGGAACTAATCCTTCGCCAACGAAATAGTCAGCGAATCGATCCCTGTCTTGTGTAGATGTTCTGTTTCCTCTTGAAGGTGGACATGTAGGTATTTCTTCCATTGTTACGGGTACATGCAACGTATCTTTTAATTTGAACCCATCGTGCTCCCGTACATAGTTGTGGAGGACACAACATGCTTTTATGATAGCAACTGCAAATTCCTTACGCACATCAATAGGACGGTGAAAAATTCGCCACTTGTTGGCTAGTATGCCGAAAGAACATTCTATCTACCGACGGGCACGGGAAAGACGGTAGTTAAATATTCTTTTCTTGTCTGTCAAATTTCTTCCAGCATATGGTCTCACTAAATGTTCTGACAAAGAGAATGCTTCATCGTCAACTATGTATGTACTTTTCTGGAATACTTAACCCATTGTTTGTAAGTTTTTCATAAAACTTCGTATACTTGAATACCGAAGAGTCGCTGCATTTTCCATAGGCGCCGACGTCTATGGATATAAATTTGTCACATATAGCCATAAGTACTACAGATAAATAGTTTTTGTAACTGTGATAAAGTGAATCGGTGCAAGCTGGCTGAATGATTCTTATGTGCTTTCCGTCCGCCGCTCCAATACAGTTAGGAAACTGTGTATTCTTTAAAAATCCTTCACTTATTTCTAGCTATTTATCTTTATTAAGTTTTGGAAATGCCATATCTTTAACATTTTGCCATATGGCAACACAAACTTCATGTACAATATCTCGAATAGTAGTGCGACCAATACGAAACGAATGACTTAGTTTTCTAAAGGAGCATCCACTCGCAAGGTATCTGGAACAAATTACACAATATTTAATTTAATTTTTACTACTTTTTTCAGGTACATCTTTGCAAAAAATGGAAAAACATAAGCGACTCATTTCTTAGAGAGCTGCGACGTATTAAAGATAAAAAAGTGGTTCAGCGGCAGCGCGCAAATCCCCTTACATATATTTTAATCAACTGTTGTTCCTTAAGCCTACAGTGGAGGAATGTCACCAAGGATATTTTACCCAGCCCGCGGATAGTCGACGTCCTTCTGTGTCACGCCCTGTTGAATCTCTACCATTTCATTCAAGATGATGTAGAATCACCCGAATCAAACTACTCTCAGTCTTCGCATTACTCAGAATACTCAGAAATACTTGATACTTTTGTTAATCCTTGAAACATTTCTATTTGCTTAAACATTACTAATTGAATTTCATACTTTTATTATTTATTTGTTCTACGTGTCCCACTAACTTTTGACAATCCCTATCAATGGGGATTAGTGAACTTTTCTGCGACAAATCCCCATCATGAGCTTAATGAACCGTCAATGGGGACTAGTAGAAGAATAGTTCACAAATGCCCATTGATGGGGATTGTCAATGGGAATTAGTGGAATAAACCCTCAAGTAATGAAACATTTTCTGTCTCAAGGCTGCTACACCCAATGCGGCTTGCCCGGCGGCAGTGCTGTTGGCACCGTATGTAGCAGCCTTTACATTGAGAGTGAAGTGTTAATAGATGATTTAATACATGCGAGGTAGTTACCTTAAAGTAAAGACGAATTTTTCTTCAGGCGAGATGCAGGGCCAAAAGTTATTTTTTGTGCCAGTAATAGAGTGACTTATTTTTTGGAAAAGTTCATCCAACGAGGACTTGCTCATTCTTAAATAATTGAAAAACTTGTCATTATGTTGTTTAAGGTCAGTAAAGTATGTCTGAAATAATCCCTTATAATGTCTTTCACACAGTAATGGATGAATCCAGAATCGTTTCTTCTTATTTTTTCGTTTCTTACTTGCAAGATAAACCATCACAGCTATTTCCTCGACGTCCATTTCGAAGCACTCCGTACTCGGAACTGACAAGTTTGGCCGCAGTTCTGGCTGCATGTTCGGTCGCGATACTTGCGGCCTGGTCGCAATGCTGGCCGCTGCGACCTGGCCGTATGTCTGATGTGTATCTATTTAAACTATATGGTTATTAATGTATTTTTAATTTTTTTTAAATATTCCCACTAAGATAATTTTAGACAGCTTTATATAGAAATTAATTATTATTAATAATGATGCGCCGTCACACCAACCGATACTAGTATGTTAATTATGCAAAATTTATTATATATTAGGAATACACAATTGTTTTGATTATTTCACACGTACGACTAAGATTTAATTATTCCATTGTCCTTCAAGGGCAAGTCGTTAACATAATAAAACCATAACACATAATGAAATCTATACAAATAAATAAAATTAGTGTCTGTTTGTAATGTCAAAATAACAGGTTTTTTACTAAATGCATATGAAAGTAAATACGGTACATATTATTAAAAAAAACAATTTTTAAAATTTTTGTCTGTCTGTGGGTTCCGGCTAATCTCCGAAATGATTTTAGCGATTTTGATGGGACTTTTACTGGCAGGTAGCTACTTTTTTTTAGGAAAAGAATACGGGTTTCGCGAAAAAAAAAATTGAATCCATGAAATCCAATAGTAATAAATTCTACGCCGGCAAAGTCGCGACGAACAGCCAGTTAACTATAAAATAAATGCGATGTCGATTCCGTAATAACCTTTCGGTCAAATTAATTACTTAATTAATTAACCGAATGTAAATGTATTTTTTTATTTGATTAAAATATTTAAATTGCCGTGATTTTGTATTTGATTAAAATAACCATCAATAAATTTGCTGTATCTAATAAATACAGGTTAATAATTAATAGTAATTACCGTGTAGTAGCAATGAAGGAATATCCACTAACTCAAAACACCACGGGGGTGTCGTACAAGGCGACAGAGATAAATATGGAGATGGGAAGCAGCATCTTCCTAAAAACAAAACCACTAAACTTTTAATTTGCCGCTTGTCAAGCATGGTGACGCCATGGCAAATATCCCCCTATGAGCCGGTCTATAGGCTTTCAGCAGTTAACTTTAATAGGCTGTAAAGGTATACATATAATAACAGTAGTAATGTCCTCCAGACCGAATTTCGGTCACGGCGGCCAATCTCGACGGAGTCATCCATCTACGCAAGACAGGATTATAATGTCCAAGTGCGTGCGCAAGCACAGGTGCACCAGTGTTGCCAACTTGACGGGTTTCCCGCTAGATTTGACGGGTCAGCGAGGTTGGTAACGGGAAAAAATTGTGTTTAACGGCTAACGGATTTTTAACGGGACGGTTATAGGTATTATAAAACGGATGTATGTATATACTTTGGTAGATTGAATTCTGAAAATAATCCGCGTGTCAAGAATCGATATCAAATCAATTCATTCTTAATATTTAGGAGGGAATGAAAACTCGAAAATCCCTACTTGACGGGTTTTGACGGGATTATAGTGTTCTCTACAACGGGAGCTAGATTTTAATGTTGGCAGCACTGATCTGCACACGCTACTCCCTTACTATCTTAGTCCGATGACATGGAAATCGGATACAACCGGAGAGAGATCAGGCCCAGGGCCAAAGGTTTTACGTGCTTTCCGAGGCACGGGGTGAAACAATGTCCACTTTTTCGCTCCGGGCTGTTACTGAATTTCTTGACTGGAAAACCCAATAACCGATATTGAACAAATATGTAAACTACTGTAGGAATGTCAATAAAAAATACTGTTCTAATTTATCTCAATTTTTTGATCTCGGGTCTGCTGGGATCCAGTTATTTAATAGGCTTCATGAGGACATGGTCCAACACTTAGAGGCCTTTGGAGAATTTTACTATACCACGTAATGTGGTATACGTTGTAGGCCACATACATCATAAAAATGTATCCGAAGAAGAGCCCCATATATACTATTGGCAAAAAAGGGGTAAAAAATTTAATGGAGCGTTAAGGTTAGGATGCTCCATGGATTGCGATATAGGGCTATTGAGGGGAAACTCGGGATACCTGCCGCTATGTGTCTTAGTGGATATAAGGTGGTGACTCACCGCTTACTAAGTGATGACTTCACACTGTTAACACTTAACTGACTGCGAGAGGCAACATTCACGTAAACAGTTAAGGGTGTAGAGAGGTAATAATAATAATAATACTTCATTTTATTTTTCTCTTCACAAAGGTATATAATTTCAGATCATTTCTTAAATAATACAGTTGTAGATAATTTTGACCTTTGTGAGAGACTGGTGTCCATACTAGGGTAATCCCTGTGTTATAGATCACCAGGCCCTCACCCTAACGGATAGTACATTACATTTTCAAATATACTAGAAGAGAAATACAAGAATAAGAAATATTTCAACAAGGAAAGATTCAATATGTTATTTTTTAAAGTTATGTTCTATATGTGTATTATTGTGTATGTGTACGTGTGTGTGTGCGAGTGCGTGTGTGTGCGTGCGCGCGTGTGTGTGTATGTATGTGTATGTGTGTTCGCGTGTTCGCGTGTTCGCGTGTTCGCGTGTTCACGTGTTCGCGTGTTCGCGTGTTCACGTGTGGGCGTGTGTACAATACCACAATACCCATGTACAATACCACATACAGCTCCATTAATCTGTTTTTTTTATGCAATACGTTTTATTATACAAGAAGTAAGAAATTACTTATAATATACTGCAGGATTACAAAGCTTATAGGCACAGAAATCTTTTCATCTTACGTTAACAAAATGTTAGTACCGTCCCATCCTTTTAACGTCTTCTTGCATTATAATAAAATTAATAACGAAAAATTAATAAAATATTATTATTATCATCATCATTGCCACCCTTCACAAGCTCACTGCTAAGTGTGATACGTTTCCTCTAAAGAATTCCACATAGTACGATTCTCAGCCACCTGCATTCATCGACATCCTGCATGTCTTACCTGGTCGTCACTCCATCTTGTGAGGAGCCATCCTACTCTTCGCATACCACTACAAAGCTGCCACTTGATAACCTTCCTTTCCCCTTAGTTGTCGGTTCTTTCAGTTCTTAGTTCTTGGTCTGCCCACCGTCACTTCAGCTTTCTAATCGGAACTATGTCAGTAACTCTGTTTCTGTTTAGAATATCCTCGCATAGCCCTCTCTATAGCTCGCTAAGCGATCTTCAATCTCTTAAGCCACTTCAATAGTTTGCCTCACAGGGGGCAACCGACGTTTTTTTTTCAAAAACTTATTCACTCTTGCCTTGAAGTCATCCGCATAATAATTGCCTTGAAGTCATTCAATTATAATACTAGAGACAGATACTGACAACTAAGAATTGCAGCTTACAATTTTTCGTCTTCTGTGAAGTTTACGTTGAGGGCTTAAGCTTACTCGAAATCTGACAGTAATTAAATGCGATGTTCCATTCTACAGGTAGGTATTGTCGAATGCTAGTATCGAATTGATTTGATATCTCTTGTTATTTCTGAACTACAGATCTACATTTAATTCATTTCAACTGTATAATGGCGGTGTGAATATATCCAACTCCCCATATCGTCCCGTGGGGGTCATATGAGGCTACAGAGGGGAACAAACCAGCTTTACCCCTGCCGTTTTCTACTGTATTTGAATTTGAAGTTTGTTTTTGGATTAGAAGTAACAATGGCCTAATGGTAATACAAGAAAACAAAAATAAGGCACGAATCGCGAACTTAAATGGCATAGGTTCGAGTCCGCCATTCGACTACTGTCGTGAACTACTTATAACACAAACATTTATATGGTTTACTTACAATGGATCGCAATATAATTTGTGCAAATAGTAATTTTTTAAATTTGGCCATACGTTGTTGTTTGCAGTAGCCACATACCAACATGTGGACTTATTACGTGAATTGTGAATTTATCACGTTCTCAGTATTCCTCATCATCATGATGTTAAGAGTCGTCGTAGATGGCAACTGACTAGTTGTTGACGAGTACGTTTACCTGGGACAAGTAGTCCAACTAGGTAAGTCCAACTTCGACCGAGAGGTCAGTCGACGGCTGGCAGCGTTCGGGAAATTACGTTACATCTCCTCGTCAGGTAAACCTCAAAACCTGAAAACGAAATTTTACAACCAGTGCGTGTTGCCAGTGATGACATATGGAACTAAGACGTGGTCCTTCACCGCTGACCGTATGAGGACACTCAAAGTCGCTCAGTGAGCTATGGAGAGGTCTATGCTCGGGGTTTCTCTGCGTGATAAACTTAGAAATGAGAATATCTGCAGCAGAACCAGAGTGACCGACATAGCCCAACGGATTAGTAAGCTGAAGTGGCAATGGGCCGGCCGGCCATATAGCTCGAAGAACCGACAACCGTTGGGGAAAAAGGTTCTCACCTCCTGCACTGTGAAGTGTAGGGCGACATCCCACTAGATGGAGTAACGACCTGGTAAGACATGCATGCAGAAATTGAAGGATGCAGGTGGTTCAGGGCCGTGCTTTGTGGCATACCTTGGGGGAGGCCTTTGTTCAGCAGTGGGCTTGTGAAGGGCTGTAATGATGATGATGATGATGTTAAGAATACAGTGTAAAAGATTCAACAACCCATATCGTTCCGAAGTTGTTATAAGAGGCCACAGGTAAACACATCAGGAGATGGGCGGTAGCGTTCCCCTTATAACAACCAGAAAGTAAAAATGTTGGCAAACTTCACATGTCTTCGAAATATTTTTTTCCTTAATCCTCAGACATGCAGGTTTCCTCACGATGTTTTCCTTTGCATCGCAGTTAACAATTTCATTTGTGCCGGCGGGGATCGGACCGGAGTTACTCGCGTTCTGATATTTACAGTGAGCGTTAACCATCTACCGAGCTACCGCGGATTTTTGATAGGCTGTTATGAAAAATGATGAATAATCTATTTAATTTTACCCCATTTATATTTTGCGTACGTAAACTGAGACGCCGGGCCTTTCCAATCAGTGGAGGTAAACTCTTAGGTTATATCATTGGTTACGTATGATGTAGCTGTACACATATAATCCCTAACAGCATTTAAATATGTCGTTAAACATATGAAATGACAAAACTGACTGCGGGAAACTGTATCAAAAATTCAAGGCTGGCACTCTGATCATTAATCCATATGCCCAAGTTGGAAATTATACCAAGCCTACTCCGTGATAGTACTCCTTACCTACGCGTCGATCTGATAGGTTCCACCCTCTTACTACTCTGCAGCCAGCATCAATGCGTGCAGTGCTGTGTTCTGGTCTGAAAGATTATTTAGAGTCGTTATAACTTAAAGCTGTGAGGAATTTCATGTTGGTACTTAGAAGTGCCAACGCCACATGAAGTTAGTAAAAAAATATTGGCATATCCTCTATACAGCTAAGGAGATTCAATTTACTGCATTGTATCAATTAGAAGCTATTATGGAGAAAAGTATAATACATTAGAATATTTTACAATAATGTTGTTATTTTTGTTACAGGTAAAAAATCTTCTTAAAAATATATGGTGATCTCTACATGAACACGTAAAAGGTAAACTGATGATGTATTTATATTCATCGTAATCATCATTATAACTTCTGAATCACCTGATAGGAGGGGATTGATAAGCACACAGCTTTTTTATTATTATAAATTGTTATGGGGACAATACAGCTATCAATTGTTTGTTTCGTTTATACACATAAATTAAATTAAAATTTCTGTCTGTATTATCGAATAACTGTTTTATCGAGCTGAAGGGGTATTTGAATGCTATCAGAACATGGTATAATCGTTTAACAAAATTGTCTCCCTTTCCGGGATAATCTACGGAACGGCTAAATCGATTGTGATATAACTCGATGAACAGATAGATCGGGCGTGATCTGGGCGATATTTTATCGGAAAATAACTTGCAGAGAGAGAGAGAGAGAGAGAACAAAATTAATGACGTTTCGAAACAGAGTTCACAAATTAACGGACATAAAAATCTACTATACACAAACAAAAATTGAAGATGTAGAGACACAAAATTCTTGCGACTAAATATTGATTCTCAACTAAACTAGAAGTCAAATACAGAGAAACAGAGAGACAAAACTGCCAGTACATCCAGAGTTTTAACTACTAACCATGGACATGTTACTCCTCTTTTAATGTATGGTGTTATGTTTTGGGGCAACTCTGTAGGAAAAGAGTTGGCCTTTAGAGTCTAAAAAGCTATATACAGAATTAATCAAACCGAGAGATGTAGGTTGATATTTCCAAGGATTAAGATATTGACACTACCGTGTATGTGGACCTGGATATAGTACCATTTGTAAGAAATAATAGTAACCTATTTGTCAAAAAAAAGCAAAAGATACCCTATTCAAATAAGCTTCATGTCTAACAAAACTAAACTTTTAAACAGCAGTGTATTTTGTACGATTCCTAGAGTGTATAATCATTTACCCAACTCTCTGCTTGAAATTTCAAATAATATTTTTAAAAAAAAAATAAAGACACTACTTACGATGTAGTATCGTAGCTGGCTGAGTCATTAATTAGACATTTTATGTACATTTAATTTACAAAGTTGATATTGTGTATTCATTAGATAATCTTATTTCACGTTAATTAAATAATTATTTAGACACTGTAATTTAATATGTAATAATTTTAATTTACACTAAAGCATAAATTGAAATAGAAATTAAAGGTTCTTTTTGAGAAATTGACAAAATTACGCCACATTAATGGATGTAGTTTGAAATAAAAAAAGGTTTTATATTAAATAATATGAAACATTTCTTCTTCATTATCAGCTCGCAAATGTCCGCAGCTGGAATACTTGAAGGGAAACAAATGAAACCACTGATAACGACCGAAAATAAAAAACTATGTTTTTTTCACCTGCTTGCCAAATGTAGCAACTATGGCAAATGTCGCTCATATGAAGCAATCTATGGGGGAGTCCTATGCTCAGCAATGGACTTTAATAGGCTGTAACTGTTTAAGTACAGAGCAGGATATTTGCCTATTTTATTTTAAATGAGAGGATTTGCCTTAATCATCACAGTTGGCACGCGGATGGACAAACGCAGCACCATTTTTTTGTAGAATAAGGGTGACAAACGAGCACACAGTCTACCTGATCATAAGTAAATGTAAAAAAGTAATGCTGTGGCCCATAGACATCTACGTTTATCCTCGATTAAGAATCAAAACGCAGATGCGTTGTCACCCCTGAGGACT